>JAZGTI010014283.1:0-14209 GCA_036877585.1 Botia kubotai
TACATGAATAGGGTGGTGGTGACTGCAGCAGCAGAGGTGGCCTGGGGGTGGAGTCAAATTCCCGGCCTGAATTATTGTCCCAGTCCGCCACTGTTAGCAATGATATTTATAGTTAAGAGGAACAACAGTTTGAGAGGAAAACAATCATACACACACTTGTGCATTCTCCATAGACAAAACTAACTCAGACATCAGAAAAAGAACAGAAATTGTACATGAACTTTATTAATCACGTCCAGGTTCCAGGAACACACGAGTCGTGACACTCCAGTCCAGAGATTGTGTTCTTGTGTTTTCATAAGATACTGGTTTTCTTGTTTCTGTGAATGTATTGACACTTCAGTATCTCAGTATATGCGTATGATAATTAACTAGTATATCAGAATATTATGATCATACTTTACCAGGTAATGCCGACCTAATAGGTTTATATGAACACGTCAACAGGCGTAAAATGTTCCGTAGTTTATTGTTATTAATGTTTAAACTCATCTCGACAGATGAGCGTGTGTTTGCTGTAGATTTTGTGGACATGTGGAAGTTAAATATTGTTTCAAACAGTTTGACACACGCGAGTCTGAGCTCAATAACTTTAATGACACATCAGCACAAGCACAGAAAACTACTGAACGCGTTTACATTCTAGATAACGTTTGTAGCTCAACAGAGATTAAAAGCATTTTCTCTATATTTATGTAGTAAATTATCTCTATATTAATGTATTTATTGTACATAAAGGAACAGATTGTCGTACCTGTGTCTTTCCCAGCGGACGGTGAACTTCTGCAAACCGCTCGGAATGTCATTATGGAGATTATAGAGGAGAGGGGCGTGGCTTCATAACTCCGCCCTCGCCCTAGGCACCTCACGATGAACCTTTACGCAACATATATGTCACGTTACCAAACTTTTTGACGTCATGACACCACGTTTAAGCCCCGACAAACTTTAATTAATAAACTTTAATACCTACATGCATATCAAACTTTAAAAAAAAGAAAATATTTGTCCTGCTGTTTGGTGTAGGTCATGGTTTATAATGATAGAGGCATAAATAATTATACTGAATAACTGAGCAGTGGGACACACGTGTGGTGTGATGTGAATGAGATCAGGCGTGACTCCGTTCACAAAAATCATAATAACTCATAATAACTCATGACACTGCCAGTGAACATAATGAGTGAATCAAATATGACACTGCCATAATGTATTTGGACGCTTAAAAGAGAGGCACTATAAATGCATTTTTCTTGAAATAATAGTAATGACCACCATTTGCTGTGGAATAAACATGTCACAGTTTCTGTCAGTTTTTCCAGTTTAGATTTCAGCTGGAACTCAAATACAAGCCAACGTCCTTCAGAAGGAATTGACCTGCACGAGACTGAGAGGATGGAAAACAGATGGACCAGATCTGCTCTTCTACAGTCAGATGACTGCTGGCTGAGGAGAGACACGTGTGTGAGAAATCAGACGTGTGATTTCTTGGTTTCCAAAAAAAAGTTTCCAAACATGTGTCAGTTTGTGTGTTGTGAGAACTTCAGCATCACAGCATCAGTGACATCATCTCCTCCTGAGCTGCAGCAGTTTCCATTGTCCGCTTTTCAAAATATATTTATCCACAAAGTTCTCCCAGTTTTTATCAAAGCAGAGATCGTATGAGTGTTTCTGACTTCCTCTGGTTTGCTGCTTCTGTGTTAACAGTGAAATGTTGGTTATTACAGTCTTTTACTGTCACAGTTAAACGGGCTGCCGCGTGTTTTTGTTTAACAGCATTAATGAGCATTAGATTCTGGCCTGCTGCTCTGAATGACGTCATTATAGAAAGCTGTAATACAGACCACACACACACACACTTCTAACTGAAGTTGAACACAACTGGGTGATTATCTTCAGTTTTACAAATGTTGAATGCAGTGTAATATAATGGCAACTGTACTCGTTCAGGATCTATTTTAGCCTTTTGTGTCATTTATAATCAGGTTATAGAGTTGTTATGATTCCATGTTTCAGATTTATTTGAAACATTTAGATATTGTTAGGATCAGTCTCAGTCTGGTCTGAGCAGTGGATTTCATGCATGTATGTGCTGCCATCTGGTGGCATTACACAGATAAAGCCAAACATATAAGCGCCTGTTTTATGAAATTAAACTGTAACTCAAAAATGGCTCAGCATATTTTTTAATGTATTAAATTTATATTTGCTGCGAATTCATGTCAAACAAACAAACAAACACAGAAGCACCAGAGTTTCAGTGTTCTTAAACAACAGATGAAAACATCCAGCAGACACAAAACTCATACAGAAATACTCAATACTCTATTTCTGACAGTTCTTCAGTAAAATAACTCAGTTCTCCAAATTCAACTCGTACAATTAAAAAAATAATTTACTAGTCTAAGAACAATTAATCCATAAACATTTGTTTCAAGTGATACAGTACAGAAATAAACAATCCAGTGAGAAAGATCAGATTCACTGGTCATTCAAGTAAATTTCCACCTCAAAACTAAACAGAAATCACAACCATTATTTGAAACCCCAAACACATTTCCCTGTAACCCTAAATCTCCTGTTAATCCATCTACAGCTCAAAAGTGTAGGACAGCGTTTCCTCAGAATGACTGTCTTTCAGCCAGCATCACTCTGTCATCGAACAGGAATGATTTGTGCAGCATGTTGGTTTCACTGACAGCACGGGCCTCTTTTCAAAGTGTAAATCAAAGAAACTAATGCATATGTACAGTAAGTTATGTGTCGAGCTCACTGTACGGACTCACTTCACATGTATAAATAATGTAGTGCTGGAGCTAATCACCAATACTGGCAGCAATACTCTCAGATACAAGAAGAAACTGTCATTTCACAATCCAGCCACAAGAGGGCGCGTAACAGCTATAACTCATAGACATACATTTATACACCCTGAGTGGGATTTGTAATACCTGTAATTATCTGATCTTCAGCTGTGAGTAAATTCACCAATAATACAATTATTCAAGCCAGTTTTCACTGTGTAATGCGGTTTATATATATTTGGCACTACAGACACCTGATGACATGTCAATCTGTTTCATTGGCTGTGGAGTGTCCGATGTCCAGCCTCCTCTGGGCGGAGCCTCTCTTGCGTGCCGCTGGTGGAGATGCGAGTGGTGCTAAAGCTCCAGGAGTCTCAAAGAAGGACTTGCACCCCGGCTTTGCTTCTTTGGGTGTTGATGGAGTCTGAAAGTGTGAAGCAACAGACCCAAACATGTCAGACAATCACAAACTGAAATATTAAACATATCATTAATACTGTAGAGTATGATCAGTTCTCTGACCTGTGTCTGTGCGGGTCGAGGGCTCTCTTTCCTCAGCCCCTGTGGTGACTGATTGGCTGCTCTGTACCCATGATGCTCTGGGCTGCTCATTGTTTCTGAACCTCCAGTCACACCAAACGCCCCTCCTGCCATCACAAAGCGAGCTGGTGACAGGACGGTGGGCGTGCTGAAGCTCAGAGCAGCGCTGGCAGCCCCCTCAGCACCAGAAACTGAGCCTGCGATGAGTGACGAGGGCAGCAGAAAATAGGGCACAGCTACGGCTGGAACGCCGGCCTGCGTGTGTCCTGCCTGCATGAGGACATTCAAACCACTCAGCCCTTCAGAGGACACGAGAACATTAGAATCAGTGTGACATCGAAACACCCCAGAGCATTTAAAAGCAGAGATGTTTGTAGATGTTTCACGCACCTGCTGTGTTTGGAACATAGAGGTATTGGGAGGAAAGGAGGGGGTCTGTGAGACCGGGTGTTCCCACATCTTCCTCATTCCTGGGGGAATCTTCTCTGGAGCAGAACGGAGATCCTCTGGAGCTGTGACTCTCACCCTGTGTCACATTAAGACATGTTAGACAAATTCACACCAGCACTGAAGCAGTGAATCAACACATGCATGTAAACCGCTTGTGTAATACTCACTGTTTCACTCTCTGTGGACTCAGAGCGTTTGCTTCTTTTAGCTGCCTGATCATCTTCATCATCTTCCTCCTCTCTCTCCTTCCTCTTCACATCTCCTGGTGACCTCTGACCCAGCGTAACGCCCTCCGGGGTGTGGCCGCTGTACAGCATGAGCAGAGGGCAGGTCTGGGGCAGGTATGCTAATGCCTGCGGGGTGAACTTGGCAGCTACAGGCAGAGACGCATATGCAGGGTGAGGCTGGAGAGGAACAGCGAGAGACTCCAGTCCAGCAGAGGCCGTTCCAGGACTTCCACAGAGCTGAACGCTGAATCAACACACAGCATAATCACATGTATTATTCAATCAATGTCTTAAAGGCAACATGAAACAGCATTAGCATTACACTTAATTTAATGTGATGACTTTTATTTCAGAGCGAAACCGAATATTCAGTAGGACAGGAATCAAACACATGGGTGTGGTCGTGACCTCACCTGTCTCCAAACTGCAGCTGACATGCTGTAGCTCTGTGCACACTTCTGCTGGAGTAATCCATCGGCTCATCTAACAACACATCACAGTGTTAAACTCACACAGACATGCAGGCGGTGCCACACAGTCTTCTGTTCCACTGTTACCTGCAGGGTCTCTGTGAGGCGTGCTGGGGGCGGAGCTTATCCGTCTCTGATTGAGGGGGGAGGTGGAAAGCACCTGAAAGGAGGAGTGACGCACCATTTTGTCTGGTCTCTCTCCTGGTGCCGTGACGGAGGTCTGAGCGTCTGCCACTCGTGAAGTCTCCCAATCTAAATGAATTTCATAACATTTTAGCAACTGTTCACAACAACTCAACAATCAAATGTGACACATGGAGTTTTGTATAGTATCTGTCAGTGTTGAAACAGTGTCTGTCTGTACCGCTGCTGCGGAGGAGGAAATCGCTAGGCCCGATCCATTTAAAGACAGGCTTCCTGCTCCTCTCCTCGCGCACATGAAGTTTCTCAATCAGGTTCAGGCTGGTGAGCACGTTGGCGATATCATATAAGCGTCGTACCTTAGCTGAATAACACAAACACAAGAAGACAGTGAGTTCTGCTGGACCAACTAAGGAAATAATAAATACACTTATTATTGTATGAGTTTTAGTGATCATCTTGATTACTTTTATATTTGCTGTGGTTGGACTCATCCTGACCCTCTTCGATCAGAATCTTAGCAGCCGTATCCAGGGTAACGGTCCGAGTTCTGGACACCAGGAACAACATGACAAACTTTTGGCTCATGATACGCAGGGATTTATCTTTTCTCCGACCGGAGGCTGCTGTAGAAGAGAAGAAACATCTACTGGTGCTTTAAAGAACCCAGAAACCAACACACTGTTGTGAACAACGTGTAACAGAACAATCAAAGACCTGTTTCATCTCTAAAGAACCATGTATCAACTCAAGAACCCAACACAGCCAAACATATGAGCACTTCACTGAACTCAAGTCAACAAGAACTTTTATTTTAAGAGAGATGTGTTATAATGTTGAGGTTTATTAAGGGAGAAGATGAGAAAATGAAGGTGAAAACATCACCGATGAGAAATTGTCTGCTAGAGTGTTTCTTGCCTCCACACAGGCCAATAATAAGCTTTTATTAGGACAGAAAGACGTTTCCTGGCAACCACAGTCACATGGGAAAATAAGACACACAGACCACATCAGAGCACTGAGATGAGAACAGCAGGACACAGACGGCCATCAGATCTCAATCAGACCAACAAACTCTGGAGATAAACAGACATCCACCCAAATCTATTGCCCACTAACCAAATAAATAAAAGAAGTAAGTAATCTGTGTTGAAATTATTATTATGATGATGAGAGAAGAGTGTATTGAATGTCATTTCTTGAATCAGGTCACACGCACACAGCTCAGCAGACAGAAACATGTCTGAACATCCTGATTCTCTCTGAATCATGAGCTGCTCTCCTCAGTCTGGAGTCTGGGAGAGCTTATTGTGCTGTGATGGGATTACCTGTGATCAACACAAAGGCCTGGCTCACACAGATCTGCTTACCAGTGTTAACTGATGATCTAGGCTTTACAGGTAACTGCTAACCAAGGGCTCTGAGTTTTAAACACTGCTGTGTTGGTACAGTGTGTGTGTGTGTGGTACCGTGTGTGTTCTGTGTGTGGTGGGCGGCATGCAGGCCGGTTCCATCTCTCTGGTCCATCTGCAGATGGTAGCCCTGTTGTCGGCCTGTCTGCTGCAGCTCCTGCAGGGTCTGCGTCAGCTGCGAGCGCCCATGCCAGAAATATACGTTCTTGGCCATTCTGCTCACCAGCATCAGAGACTCCAGCACGTTCACAATGTCATAAATACGTCGCCTCTCCACACCTGCATGACACACAACAGTCAGTGTACTGTCACTATACAAGAGTTTAACTGTAAGTTGTTGAGTTTAGGGCTCTTACCCAATTGTGTGGCCACCTCATCCAGACAAATGCTGATGCTCTCAGAGGATTCTGGGTAATCGGGGTACAATGCCAGAAACTTCTGACACAGAAGCCCCAAACTCTTCTGTTTGCGGCTGGGTCTCCTCTCAGAGTCGTCTAATGCTTCAAACTGAAATACATATATTACATTAATTGAGAGTACAGAAAACGTTACGATATATTCCAGAGATGATAATAAAGATCAGTTTAATGAACTATGTTAATCATAAACATACTGTATATTTCTTAAGTAACGCTTTAGAGTTTAAGTTCAATTTTACTTTTAATGACTGTGGTGGCTTTACCAGTTTACTGCAGTTTTACCATAGTAACTGTAGTAACTGTGGTATTTCAGCAGTGATTTTGGTTTCCATGGTAAATGTTTTACCTGACAGGAGTCGTCGATCTCCTCCTCGTCTTCCTCCAGGCCCTTCTCATTCTCGATGGGTCTGAAGAGGGTCTTCCTCAGCTCTCTGTCACGTATGTCTGGGCTGGCGGCGCTGATCAGAATCTTCAGGTTGGCTGTGGGGGTCCAGGGGTCGGGCTGGGACCTCTCGGAGTGTTTGATGGGGGTGATATCAGGGCTGGACACTCTCCTGTTCACAGCTGCTGTTCCAGACTCAGACTTCAGTGGAGTCATGATTCTTCTCTCCACACAGATGTTCTCCTGAAGAATCAGATCAAATATCTCACGAGCCTGTTGATCTATGTATGCAAAATGATAATAATGACAGTTATAACATGTTGTAATTACATATAGATCTGCTTACTTTCTGCTCATTGATGTTGTCAGTATCTTCTGAGCCGGTTTTGTGCTTCCTCACACTAGTCAGATCCTTTAAAGACAAACACTTCATCTCCATCTACAAAACAAGCATTCAGATGAATCACATTTAGACTTTTGGACTACTCAGAAAATACATGTTATATTTTTGCCTGTTATGACACTAGCATTCAACTATCACAATAGTTAATTAATAAGTTTTAAGAGTCATATTACTGAATGTAAATGACAATATTTCTAATAATCATAATAGATATAAATAAAACATTACGTATCGCTTAACAAACCGTTAACACAATCACATAATTACAAATGTCAGGAAACTTTGACTTTGTCATAAAATAAACACAGAAAATGTTTTAAAAGTTATTTTTCAGCTAGTAAAACTACACACTACTGTTACAGTAATATGACATCATTAGATTATGACTTTGAATGGATGATGTAACAGTCAGATGATGACGGAGGAAAAGTTTTGGCGCAAAGATCTTGACCAGTTACTCAACCAGTCAGATTCTCAGAGGAACAAACTATTAAACCATACAGACAGTTTTCAATAATACATCCGTTTGTACACGTACTTTAATATGTATATTATCTTAGATTACAATGTAGAAACTACAGGCAAACGCTGTAGCTTTAAAAAATGCGATCTACACTATGTAAACTTTAATGCTTAAAGCTACAATTTTGTGAAAAATGATTTTAAAAGAGTGTGTTAGAGTTCAAGCACATGTACATTATTTTGAGTTGATTAGATTAAATATGATCACTGTGTAAGTCAGATACATCTCTCACCTGAAACTCCTGCTTTTCAATGAAAACGGGAAACGAACTGTTTGCGGGCTGATCCTTCTTTCCCTGTTAAATCATCATCATCATCATTATCATCATTTTGCACTTGTAATGATACTTTAAGAAGCAGATGTGTGTTATAATCTTGTTCCTTCAGCGGGATGAATGAGCTGCAGCTCCGGCGATTCACCCGCTAAAGCTTGTTTTCTGGCGCTCTCAAGAAGGTCCCACCCGTTGGCCAATCACGACGGCGATATGCAAATATACCGCCAGTGATTGGCTGAACGTAGAGGAAGTTCCTCCGCGCGTCCTTTGCAGCCAATGAGAGCGGCGCGTTGGGCGGGGCTCTGGGGGGTTGTTGGCGGGTCTGCGGACGCGCTCTTCTGGTTGTGTGGTTTATTATTATATTATATTTAATGAATTAAAGTCACCGATTATTTATTGACCTCATATAGACGAGAACTCAAGACTCAAGTCAAAGTTTTCTTCGACAAACTCAGGCAGGAACAATGGTGACACATACAGGTGGAGTTCTGGCGCGAGTGGGGGTTTTCTCGCGGGAAGGAGTGTAATATGAATCTGCCCTCAGGATACCCCACACCCACAAACCTGCCCCAGACAGGTTGTGTAACTATAACAGCAACAGAACATTGACATTTATGACTAATCGCCAATTAATCACTGCATAAAAGAGCGAGTTTCGTTATGCCTGCTGTAAACTATCAGCTCATATGTCATAACCCTGTGGTGAATGATTTATTATATATGTTCAAAATTACTTTTGTCCGGTTAAGTCACGGAATCTGTCAAAATTCAAGTAAGTAAACACAAATATGTAAATATATTTCGGTTTGACAGATTATTATTCACGTTTATAAAATCCTGTAACAGATGTAGCCTCTAATTTCTTGAGTACATCTAAACATAAATGTTTATAAGCTTGTTTTGAAAAAGATCTCTCTTCACAAAACTCAAATCACACCCGACACAACATTCTTTAATCAGCACTTACATCATGTTTAATAATCAATTCATTTCTTTCTGTAGCGCTAAACAGAACAGATCTCTGCATTTCTGTAGATACATTATAAAGACAGAAATCCTTATAAAAGCCATACTAATGCCAGCAGTATCCAAATAACCCATGAGAAACATCTTATACATAAACCAGATTCATTTACCACTGTAACAAAACACAATCTGAATGCTGAGGAAAGTCATTCATGATGTGTTGTTGAAGACGAGTGTGTTTGTTATGAGCAGTGGTCTGTCTGTCTGTCTGTCAGTCTGACTGTAGTTATGTTGTGGCAGGGCTTCAGTCCAGTCTTACGATGTGCTGGTGGCCCTCTGCAGGAGCTGCAGCATGATGGGGTAGACTGGTGCAAACTGCTTCCCCTGTCGAGCTCGAACTGACTGCACATATACCTCCAGTGCTCCCCTGAGACAAAGGTAAGACACAGCTTCAGCTGAACACTGAAGATTGTATTGTCTCTTGTTAACCTCTAGAGGGCGTTGATGCTGTACTGAAAATTCAGTTCACATCTGTGTCCTAAACAGATCCTGTGAGTGTCTGATGAATGACAGTCCTGCTAACTGTGCTGTACGGTAATACAATAAACTTCCTGGATGTTGTCGTGCAATTGCTGGACAACATTGTTTCACTGGACAGCCACTGTACAAAAACAATCTCTAGCCAAGAAATATTTTACTAATTTTCTAAATAACTAAAAAAAAGGTTGAGTGTATTTTACCTGATGAGGGTCAGACGATCTTTCTCTGAGGGATGATCATCCAACCACTGAGAATAACGAGAGATTGACCACTCAGCTCTCTGTTCAGAGGAGAAAGCAGGTTGTTCTACATCACAGTAAGAATAACATTTCATTGTGCTACAGTGACACACAGAAGCATTATTGCTAAGCAGAAACTGTCTTCATATTTCCTTTATTTGATTATTGGGTGATGTATGACCTGGAGATGCTCTCGGTTTGTGAGATTCACTCATTAGTGATCAACATAAAAGGGCTTCAAATCCATCCACACTAAAGCTGTTCCAGAAGCCCTCAGAATGAGATGTGTCATTTAGCAGATGCTTTTATGTAAAGCAGCTTACAGCAGGTCAGTCATAGGGAGAGTCAGGGTGGGTAAACTGCGCCGCTCAAGGCCGTAATAACAACGTGACCTTCAGAACCTTCCACTTTCAAACCACACCTCACTCCTTAGCTCTATAACAGGATGTGTATGTGTGTGTCTGTGTGTGTGTGTACCTGGTGTGGTGATTTGAGTTCCGGGGGGGCGCGACTGAACAGGAAATGCAGTATGGTGCTGTATGGAATCAAATCTCCCAGCGTCTGACTGCCGGCGATGTGCTCGCTCGTTTGGAACAGCAGGGGTCTGAAACACAGAAACACAAATGAATTCATTTTCAATTCACTCAGCAATCGGGGGGTAATTTAAATTCTGAAGGATGCGGAGAGCAGATTCTTTTAAAAAACATCCGATAAAATTCACCAATTATTTGTGAATGTTCAGCCATTCACAGCAGACACACACAAAGAATGAGAAAAAACAACACAGTGTTTCAGTCAAATCTGAGATCCAAACAACACGTAACAACATCAAACGAATCTGTCGTATAATTATTACAAACACATTCTTTATTATATAATCTGAGGTATGAGACTCTTTATTGTCAGTTTATGGGATATTTTGTCCGCTGTATTGTCAGCCAGGCAAAAAATGTCATTCCAGTCATTTTCAACTTCACAGTCAACAGGTTTTTAAAAAGCTGTCACAATTCATTAGCTGTCAGAAGTCAAGTCAAATGGAAAACAAAAGTACAACAGAAGGTGAGTCTGAGAGTAATATCTGGACAGAAAGAGTGACACTTGACTTCTCCTCAGCTAATCAGACGAGCATCTCTGTTAATAGCCTTCCCTTCACTCTCGCTGTTAATTAACAGCAATTTTCAGCAGGATCACTCCAGGTGACCTTTGTCCCAGCAGGAGGAGGATGAGAACAAAGATAACACAAATCAAGAGATCGACACACAGAAGTGCTCGGTGCACGTGTGACATCATCACTCGGGGACAGACTCACCTGAAGGATCGCAGCAGACGGTACGCCTTCCCCAGATCGGACACCCGTCTGCAGAGAGGAGCTACGGCCAACTCCATCTAAGCACATACACACACGCTGGCATTAGAGATACTGGACAAACAGTCAGACCATAACAGAGACAGAGAGTGAGAGAGACAGACCGTCCTGTCCTCATTCCCTTTCATTACATCAAACAGAGCAGTCAGGAAATTCCTCAAAGCGTCTCTCTCTGATATCCAAAGAAGAAAGTCATGTGGGTTTGGAGTGACGTTAGGACGAGTTAAAGATGACAGAAAAAGTGCAGCCTGACTCCAGCATCAGGAGGAAGAGACTGGAGCCTGGGAGAGACAGATGCAGCACACACCCTCCTCTTCCTCACCTGAGCAAAGTCAGCCGCCAGCCTCATCTTCCCTCCCTCCCCGAGAGGCCGCAGCAGGCTGGCGTGTCGGATGAAGAGGGTGATGGCGCGCTGGGCGATGTTCTCTGTGCTGTCGTACAGGAAGTCCAGACACTGCAACGGGCGGAAGTAGTCATTCATCACACGCGCAATAAAGCCCTGCAGCTCACGCATGTACAGAGAGCACGGCACGTCCGGACGGCCACCAGCAGGGAGAGGACTGTGAAACACACACATACATGAGAAGAGAGGACTGTAATCTTGTAATGTGAGCATGGACCAGAACTACAAGCAACATCACTGATTTCCTTTGTCACATAATCACTCTCATAGATGTGTAGCTAACAGAACTGCACATACACACATACACAGACACAAAGTTAGAGTAACAGAAAGGCCATGCTAATGCTATTTAGCAGGTGACGGTCTGTTCACAGAAGTTTATCACACACACACACACACACACACACACTCCTCTCTAAGCCAGGTGCAGTTTTTAGTGTCTTTTGTTTTGGGGTGAATTATGACCCGGGCATGTTTCTGAGAGGTTTCTTTGAGTGGCAGCTGTTGATAGGGTGAAAGCGAGGGTGTTTCTGCATAAAGTGACTCTATAGCATGTTTATTTCTCTGCTGTCCTCTCTCGGGAGCAGCCAACAGCGGGGGCAGGAATAAAACAGACTGCGGACAACTGGTGCTGCTGAGGGGACGAGAGATCTTGACAAAGAAACTGCTCTGAATCACACAGTAACGGTATAAATGTTATCAAACGCTGGCACATCCCTCTCTGCTGAATTCACCAGCACACCCAGACCAGAGAAGAGAGAGAAAGAGAGGAATGAATACAGGACCGAATCTTTGAGGAAAAACTCCCTTTATGACAGTCAACCAAAAAATGGTCAAGAAGTTAAAAGACAAAGACGAGCCAAAACAAAACCGATAGTATCGTACAAAGGTACTGTGTCAACAGCTGTATACATTAACTAATCAACCCTGACTTGACATTTTAGACTGGACCGAGTGCACACTCACAATGTTTTTTTCCTAACATTATAATTGTTAGGAAATAATTGTTAGACACTTCTTACTGAATGAGTGTGCAACAGTGATCCTTCAGATCATTTGAGGTGAGTGTGATGTTTGCTTACCCTGAAAAATCCTCCTGATGCATAGTGATGAGTATAGCTTCAACAGAGTCCGAGACAGAGCTCAGGAGAGGCTGAACGGCAGAACTCATCAGAGCCTGAACCGACTGCAAGACACAAACACACAGTATCACCCCACTGACACGCGGCCATCTTATCAGAGTTAAAGTGTGCTGTTAAACATCACACAACCTGTTTACTTGCAGCCTTGAGCAGCAGTATGATGAAAGCTCAAAGAATGTTCAAAGAAATGTATTATTTAATCATGAAAATACACAATTCTTCTGTCAGGATCATTTGTGGCTAGCAGAGCGATAACAGAGTCCCTGTGAGTGTATCAGTTATTTTACAATGATAACAGCTTTTCCAGTCACATTTTAAAGCGGTTTTATGAACTTTACACATTTTATAAACTTTACGATGTCTTTGACAGAGTTGCTTTCTTGATGCTCAGTGGCTTTCATAAGTTTCATGGTTGCACGTTGACCTATGCTACCATCTGCTCTTTTGTGATTGGCTGACATTTGCTGATGGGACATCAGTCTGACCATCGCGTGTGTCACGGCAGCAGGGCAGTCGCACACCCCCCCCACCACCCCGTCGGAGTCTCTTATCTGGCTCTTCATCTGAGTGACAATGCAAACCCAATAGGTAAGCGCGAGATAAAGCACAAATCTCACTGCCGATCGCTTCCTCTCAAACTCCTTCACAACATAACGTTTTGGGTCATGAGATTGTTGTGAAGTTCATGTCTTTGTAAAAGCAGCGCTCACTACCCTTTGAATTCTAAAATGACAAAGTTATACCGTACGGTCTCATTGACTTCACAAATGTGCCCAAACAAAGACCACAAGAGTCGTTTTAGCAGTGAGATTATGTGTCCTGCATGGGACAAAAACATCGCCTCAGCCCTGAGAACAGTGGGTGGTAAAGCGTTGGGCTGTTTTCACCTAAAGATCAGGACTTAAAGCATGTGTGTGTACGTGCCGGCGGCGGCTTTGGTTAAAAGCTGAGGGGAAAAACAGAATGAGCAGTTTACTCATCTGATTTAACTGAGGGGAGAGAGCGCTCAATTCAGAGCTCCTCAGTGTTTACCCAATTACTTTCTCAAATCACCTTCAGACTCTGTGTGTGAGTCTGCAGCGTCTTTCAGAATTCAGACTCTCTGTCCACCGTCCCACATGTTCCCCTGTTCATCACAGATACAAACACAAAGAACCCGGAGCTCATGCTGCACACAGCCTGTCTCAACAGTGTAGAGCACTTGATGAGTATGATGAGTGTTATGAATATGAATTATATTCCTGCTGCACGCTGATACACAAACCAAAAATCTGCATCCATGCACGGCAGGGCTGAGCATGCATGACCGCCTTACACTGACCGAAATGATTACGCAGTAAAGAATTGTGCTTTACTGTCTGTGTACTCTATGTTAATAAGATGAAAACATGAAACGTTTCCAGCACAAATACATACATCATGATTTAAACTGTGATGTTTTGGTCGGACCACCCATTACATCATGATTTAAACTGTGATGTTTTGGTCGGACCACCCATTACATCATG
>JAZGTI010014284.1:0-14208 GCA_036877585.1 Botia kubotai
CTGAAGTGAGAAGTTGTGAAGAAGAGATGGGTTGAGTGGAACCATAAGCATTTCTGTTTTGGCAATGTTGAGTTGAAGGTGATGGACCTTCATCCAACACGATATGTCCGTCAGGCAGGCTGAGATACGAGTCGGTACTGTGGGATCATCAGGGTGAAAAGAGAGGTAGAGCTGGGTGTCATTAGCATAGCAATGATAGGAAAAGCCATGTTTCTGAATGACAGATGCTAGAGACGCCATGTAGATGGAGAAGAGAAGTGGTCCAAGAACTGAGCCTTGGGGCACCCCAATGTCTAGGTGTTTCAGGTTGGACACCTCACCCTTCCAAGACACCCTGAACGACCTGTCAAATTGTTAAGAACTGGACCACCGGAGTGGGGTACCTGTAACGCCCAGTAATTCAAGCGTAGTCAGGAGCATCTGGTGGTTAACAGTATCAAAAGCGGCTGACAAATTCAGCAGAATAAGAACTGACGATTTGGAGTCTGCTTTAGCTAGTCTTCAACAACCGAGAGCAGTGCACGTTACGTTGGTCGAATGACCTTTCTTGAAGCCGGATTGGTTGTTATCCAGGAGGTTGTTCTGGGAGAGAAAGGCAGAGAGTTGACTAAACACGACTTTTTCTAGAATTTGGCCACGAATGGAAGCAGGGATACCGGTCTGTAGCTTTCAAGAAGTGTTGGATCTGGGTTTAGGTTTTGTTTAGCAGTGGGGTTACCCTAGCCTGCTTAAATGAAGTGGGCAAAATACAAAATATGTAAAGAGATATATTAATTATATGAGTAAGTGCTGTAAGAGTAAGAGTAGTTTTAGCTTTTCAAATGCGAAAGTTTAACTTTTGATAATTATAACCAAGAGAGTCCAGGGAACTGTACTTACACTGGTTTCATTGAGGTTGAGTGAAAATCCTAGGACTCGTTTTTTTTAAATAACCTTAAATATTTGAAGACTGGTTTGATTGACAGCAGTGGTTCTAGAGGGAAAGTTGTTAGGAATTAGGAGTTCCAACGTATGATATCAATATTTTGCTTGTTTGTCAACTGTCACAATCGTTAACACAAACAAGATAGCACCTCCCTGGAGGCTGGACAGACCATTGGGGTCATAAGCCATGATTCTTACATACAATTGGGGTCATGAGTCATCCCCACCATGCCCATAATTATTAACATTCTGACTCCAGACAATCTTTCAGCACTGTTTTTGTCAGATTGTCCGAAAAACCTGAGACTACTTCGTAAAAGTAAGTTTTGTGGATAATTAAAAATGGCAGGAAAAAAGACAAGTTTGTCTTAAGCCAAGGATTCTAAGAACATAGGACACTTGGTGATCTGACAAACAATGAAGGAATTATGAGCACTAACACATTTGTGCTTGCTGTTGCGCCCCCATTGGCTAATCGGGGTCATATTTTGTCGAGTTTGAGACCTACCATCTGACCAAGTTTCAAGTCTCTAGGACTTGCTTCAAGCCCTAATAATAATAAAAAGAATAACAAAAAGAATAGGGTCAGTGCTTTGTGCTAGAACCCCTAATAAATATAGCTGCAAGCAATGATTATTGGGGTTTAAGTGCTTTGAGACCTTTGAAGATATCTATTACAGTCACAGATGAGGCCACTGCTCCGCCCCTGCGTACATAGCAGTAGATTCATGTCATATATGAAAATGTGAACAAAGGTGTCTTTAAATAATCATATACACATTTAAAACATTCCTCAAGTAACCATTTCTACAAAAACTTCACAGC
This sequence comes from Botia kubotai, assembly GCA_036877585.1. Lineage (NCBI taxonomy): Eukaryota > Metazoa > Chordata > Actinopteri > Cypriniformes > Botiidae > Botia > Botia kubotai. Next base: position 1,750 of record JAZGTI010014284.1, read on the forward strand.
TGGAACTACACACATGGTCTGTAAATCAAGTCAGTCAAATGTCTAATTTAAATGCTAATTGTCATGGAGGAGACCCCCACTCCGCCTCCTCTGCACCACCAGAGGAAACCCTTGTCGGAATTCTAGTATTTTCATTCAAACTCCAAATCCCAGAATCCCTCATACCTGGGTCTGAGGCCTTATCACCTGTGTCTCGTTACAGTGCACTATTTAAACTCTGTAGATTCCTTTGTTTAGTGCGAAGTCTTGATTTACCCCTTTTCTGAGTGTTTATCATCTATTCTGGTTTGCACTGTGTTTTTGATCCTGGATTGTTTATCGTTCATGCCTGTTTGCCGCCTGCCCTTATTCCTGGACTGTGTATGTTTTGTGAATGCTATCTGCATGCCCTGACCCTTGCCTGTTCATTCGTTATTGCCTTGTCTACTCTGCTCTGTTTGCCGGTTAACGGTTACTGCCTGTCTGACCACGATTAATAAACACGCTGCAAAAGCGTCCCTGACTCTTCATTACAGAAGACTTTGCCAAACAACGATCCAGCAGCCATCCTGCAGGTATCAACCGAGCTGTCTGTCCAGGCTACACAACTCGCGATGCATCAGCATCAGCTCAATCGATTGACAACTCTTTCAGAGGAGTTAGTGAAAACCCTACAGGGAGTTTTTCTCGTACATCCCAAAACAGCAGCAGCAATCCCTCACGTGCCCAGCCACATGCCACCCACCATTTCTTCTGCCGTCAGTCCACGACTCACTTTCCCGGAGAAGTTTGATGTTAACCCTTCCAAATGCAGAGGTTTTTTGTTACAATGCTCATTGCTTGTTAATCAGCAACCTTTACTGTATCCCATAGAATCCAGTCGTATTGTTTCATTTTGTTCATTACTCTCTGGATGGGCTTTTGACTGGGCAACTGCTGTGTGGAGAATGGATAAATGGAGCCCATTTTCCCTTTGTTTAACACTTTTCACTTTTCTCCAACAATTCAAAGAGGTGTTCGAACATCCAGCAGAGGGGAGAAGTCCAGGAGAACAATTCCTATCTCTAACTCAAGGAAGACCACTGCGAAATATGCCCTTACGTTCCGCACCCTCGCAGCACAGACTGAGTGGGTAGAGGATACCCTAAAGCTATTATTCCACAGAGGTTTAAAACATTAGCTTCAATCAGATCTGGCCTGTAGAGAGGCAAGAATAAACCTGGGTGAGTATATTGAGCTTGCAATCCAAATGGACAATTTGATCTGTTCTTAGATCAAATTAGATCACATGAAATATACCTGCCCGGTACGACCACCCACAAATCGTCTGCCGGTCAGGGTTACTTCTGTCCCAACTACTCACAGTGCTAGTATTAAAATGCCCATTGCAAATATCATAACTGACAATGTAGTAACCACGTAACCCCTAAGCCAAATATACCTCCTGAGTATTCCGACCTAGCTGAAGCCTTCAGCAAGAAAAATGCCTCACAATTACCTCCCCACCGCACTGTAGATTGTGCAATTGACTTAATACCTAGTGCTATTCATCCTAGAGGCAGAATTTTTCCCTTATCTAAACCCGAATCTGAAGAAATGAAGTCGTATATTGAGAAGGAATTAGCCAAGGGTTTCATTCCCCATCTAACTGTCCAGCATCTGCGGTTTCTTCTTTGTTAAGAAAAAGGACAGGGGGTTAAAACCCTCCATAGATTATAGAGGGCTAAACGAAATAACGATTATGTTCTACTACCCGCTTTCCCTTGTCCCAGTAGCTTTAGAGCAGTTACGTCAGTCCAAGTATTATAGTAAATTAGACCTACCCAGCGCTTATAACTTGGTTCGTATTAGAGAGTTGAATGGAGGACAGCCTTCTCAACTACTGGTGGCCATTACGAATATCTGGTGATGCCCCTCGGCCTAGGAAATAGTCTATCAGTATTTCAATCGTTTATGAATGATATTTTCCAAGATATGTTAGATAAATAAATTATTGTATACATTGAAGATATTCTGATTTACTCCAGGTCCCTAGATGAACATATCTGTCACGTAAGACCAGTCTTGAAACGGCTCATACAGCACCAGCTTTATGTTAAAGAGGAGAAATGTGAGTTCCAGAGTGTGATATGGTTCGTAAGAGGGAAGGAAGAAGTCAGAGTCATTGAGGCTGAGGTTCATAGTAATTTTATTCAGGACAAAAATAAAGTGTGTGCTCTTACGCCTAACCACAACATAAATCCACAATTACACTTGGCAACTCTTTCTTCAGCCATGAGTCCTCCGCCGGTTGCTCTCTGCTCTCTCTCTTCCCCAGTGGCTTTTTACAGTCTCACCCCATTAACTGTAACAAGCAACAGGTGAAAGATGTTTTCGCATTTGACCTACTGATTTACCACTAGTCTCCTACGCCTCCCATCGCCACACACACAACCAGTACCTCGTTCTTGGGTTACATTTCAAGTCAGGAGGGAGTAGCCATGGACAAAAAGTAGGTAAAAGCTGTCACTGTTTGGCCACAACCAAAACAGTAAAAGAACTCCAATCGTTTGTAGGTTTTGCAAATTTTAATCTTAATTTTATTAAGTTTTAGTTCCGTAGATGTACTGTTAACGTCTCTAACGAAACGAACATCAGGTAAACTAGTCTGGACACCTGAAACTCTCCATGCTTTCACCCAGGTATAACTGCAAAAATCCAATTACTAAGGACTTGTTATTGGTGGCCTACCCTCTCTACCGACACCACACAATTAATCCAGAACTGTTCCATTTGTCAAATCTCAAAAATTCCCAAACAGCTCCCAGCCGGTCTCTTGCAACCACTACCCACTCCGCAACACCCCTCGTCACACATAGCAATATACTTTATCACACACTTGCCCAACTCTCTCGAAAATACCACCATTCTTACCATCATTGATCGCTTCGCTAACTCATGTCACCTCATCCCACTGCCCAAACTCCCTACCTCCCTAGAAACTGATGAGATCCTATGCAATTATGTTTTTCGATTTTACGGTCTTCCAAAGACATCGTCTCAGACCGAGGACCACAATTTTCTTCCAGAGTTTGGTCTTTATTTTTTAAGCATTTAGGAGTCAAGTCTAACTTCTGGGTTATCACCCTCAGTCGAATGGTCAAACAGAGCGACTCAATTAAGAAATAATTCAGTCCGACTGGAACAGAGTTCTAATGTGGGCAGAATATGCTCAAAACTCCCTTGTGAAACCAGGCACAGGAATGACCCCCTTCAAGTGCATCTTAGGTTTTCAACCTCCCCTGTTTCCTTGGTCCGGTGAACCCACAGATCTTACCGCTGTCACAGACTGGTTACAATGCAGCGAGGAGATGTGGGATTGAGCTCATACACGCGGTACAATGCCAGATCTTCAGAGCCAACTACCATCGACATCAAGGTCCTGTCTATGTTACTGGTAAATGGGTCTAGCTTTCAACCCGAGATCTTCGACTCAGGCTCCCAGGAAGAAACTCAGCCCCAGGTATGTCGACCCTTTCAAAATATTACAAACTACTCCTATGTCATTTTGCTTAGACCTCCCCGCTAATTATCGCATCTCTCCTACTTTCCACATGTCATTGCTGAAACCTGCTGGTGAACCGGCTGGAGAGTCAGAGGGGGGTTCCAGAGGACAGACCAATTGCCGGTTACGGATTACTGCCTGTCTGACCGCGATTAATTAACATGCTGGGAATGGATCCAAGCACTCCTAACTCACTAATACACTATTATTCTGAGTTTATTCACTATTATTATGTACTTCTAAGCAATAAACAAATTTGTTACACTGGTAAACATTTCATAAAATGCAATGGATAATTTTTTTGCTCACTGAAGATGTTTTTATATACACTAATCTGTGAAATTGTGCTTGACATTTTAGTTAGGTAAAAACAGCTAGCATAACAATACTACATGAAACACTAAAGCATATTACAGCACACTTGTTTGGAGGGGTACAATAATTCAGTGTTATCTTACTTGTAATTGTAACAAGGACGCTGAGTCTTGAGGCTTTTATTCTTGAGGCCATTTGTAGTTTTTATTAAGAATGATCAAAACAGGCAAGGACCAAAATACCAGCGAACAGGGTTATAGGTAATAGACAAAATCAGTAACGTTAAACAGCTAAGGGTCGAGGCAGGCAGCAAACAATCATAAGCGATAAACAGTCACAGTTCAGGGCAGGCAGTGAATAATCCAAATACGTAATCCAACGCAAAGTCAAACAAGGCAGACAGCAAACAATCCGGAAAACCAGAAACAATCTAAAACACAACAACCCGGTAAACAAACAAGAGAAAATGCTCTGAAATGTAGGCAGAGGCAATACAAGACAATGCACAGCATGAATGGAGTCCGTGGTTTAAATAGACCACTAGATTGTGACTAAAATTAGGTTGTGAATTAGTCCGAATAGTAGTTAGTACTCAGGAGTCGGAGTGGGAGACCCCCCCCCCCCCAGGAGCGGCTCCTGACGCAAGGAGGAAATCAACGCCGGGGTCTTTCTCGTGGTCTAGGGGCTGGCCCCTCGGGATGAGCTCTGGAACTCTCGTGGAACTCGTCTGTGAGGGTTGGGTCCAGGATATCACCTGCGTTTACCCATGAAAGCTCCTCCGGGCCATATCCCTCCTAGTCCACAAGGTACTGGATCCTACCGCTCCAGTGTCTGGAGTCGAGTAACTGGTTAAACCAATAAGCCTCAACCCCGTCCACCAAGATGGGAGGGGTCTGTTCCTGGAAACTCCCTTCTGGCTCTCCAACTGGGGCACCAGTGGGTTTGAGCAGTGATACGTGAAACGTAGGAGGAACACGATAGTTAGCTGGGAGTTCTAATCTAATAGAATCTTGATTAATAACTCTTAGAATTTTGAAAGGACCCACGTACCTTGGGATGAGCTTCCTGCAGGGTAGACGGAGGCGGAGATCTTTGGTGGAGAGCCAAACCCACTGGCCAGGGGCAAAGTTGCGGCCGGGCCTTTTGTGGCGATTCGCCTGTTGTGTCTGGCGTCTCACAGCATTTAGCAGGTGGGTGTGTGCTCTCTCCCATACCTCCTTGCTGCATTTCAACCAGTCAGTGATGGCAGGGAAGTCGTTTGGCTCTCCGGACCAAGGGAACAGGGGTGGTTGGAATCTGAGGACACATTTGAAGGGCGTCATACCAGTAGAAGGCTTGACCAGGGAGTTCTGTGCATATTCCGTCCACATAAGATATCTGCTCCAGTCTGCTTGTCTCTGGTTACAACTGGATCTTAGAACTCTAATCATCTCTTGGTTGAGTCTCCAGTTTGGCCATTAGACTGTTAGTCTAATATTACTCCTAAGCTCTTGAAAAAAGATGCCCACACCCGTGACGTGAACTGGGGTCCCCGGTCAGACACAATGTCATCTGGTCATAAAAATGAAAAACATAATTGCAGAGGATTTCAGCTGTTTCCAGGGAGGTGGGGAGCTTGAATAGAGTAACTAGGCGGCATGCTTTAGAAAACCGGTCAATGATGGTGAGGATAGTTGTGTTACCTTGGGATTTTGGGAGATCTGTGATGAAGTCAATGGCGATATGAGACCAGGGACGGTGGGGTGTGGGTAATGGCTGAAGCAGACCTGCGGGCAGATGTTTAGGAGTCTTGGAGATTTGACAAATATTACAGTTCTTGATGTGTGTGATAGTGTCGGACGTGAGAGTAGACCACCAGTATCTATTCCTGAGAAGTTGTATGGTTGCGTTGATGCCTTGTTGACCTGACCTGGGGTTTTTATGGACCTGAGTGAGTACACCCTTTCTTAGAGGCGCGGGAACAAATGTAAGGTTATCGGGACATTCAGGGGGTGGGGGTTGAATCTTGTTAGCATTTTGAAGCTCAGTCTGTAAATCCCACTGGACAGGGGCAACTAATATCTTTTCGGGAATTATATTTTCAGTGGGTAAATTATCATGAGAAACCTCAAATTGCTTGGATAGAGCATTCGCTTTAGTATTCTTTGACCCTGGGTGATAAGTTACTGTGAAGTTGAAGCGAGTGAAAAACAAAGACCAACGAGCCTGACGGAGATTAAGACGCTTAGCGATGTGAAAATATTCCAAATTATTATGGTCTGTGATTATAGTAAATGGAAAGACAGCCCCCTCTAGCCAATGACACCACTCCTCTAAAGTTAATTTAATGACTAGTAGTTCATGGTTACCCACATCATAATTGCGCTTAGCGGGCGAGAGTTTGCGAGAAAAATACCCAACATCTTGGGTGGTGTCCTGTGTCATTGTGACAATATGGCACCCACTCCAAGATTGGAAGCATCTACTTCGATAGATGCTTCGATTTGGAGTAGATTAATATGTCATCTATATAAACTATGGCCCATTTCTCTAGCATATTTCGAAAAATATCATTCATAAACAATTGAAAAACAGATGGACTGTTTGCTGGTCCGTAAGGCATGACTAGATATTCGCAATGATGTTGATGACTAGATGTTGAAAAGGCGGTCTTCCACTTATCTCCCTCTCTAATTCGGACTAGATTGCAGGCACTTCTCAGATCGAGTTTAGCTAAATATCTAGCATTATGTAATTGTTCTAAGGCTACAGGAACTAGAGGTAACGGGTAGCGAAATTTTATGGTTATGTAATTTAAAGCCTGATAATCAATACACGGGCGTAAGCCGCCGTCCTTCTTCTTCACGAAGAAGAATCCGGCCGACACGGGCGAGTTGGAAGGACGAATAAAACCTTTAGCCAATTCCTCAGAAATGTACTGTTGCATAGCTTTAGATTCGGGCTGTGAAAGGGGAAAAATGCAACCTCGGGGTGGATTGGCACCAGCAATGAGATGAGCAATTTACATGGAGAAACAAAGAATAATAATAATAACACATAACAAATGTCGAACATGTTAATGGTATTATTGCAAATAATATGTGTGGGATGTAAAAGACTAATTAGGTACAGTAGGTTTATAGTATGTTTATGAATAAAGAGTTGACTGAACTGATAAAACCACAAAATTGTTGAGCAAGATATGCATTCCAGCTTACATAGGGATGGCAAATAATAAACAACATCTTATGGGACAGGGGTATAAGAGATGCAAAAGCAGCATACATACATACATAAAATATATTCAATAAAATATTGCACGTTTACAATTTACAAAGCCCTAGGCTAAGTTAGACGTCAGCATAATATTACTAATTGCAGCCATAACATCACACTGCTGTGACTAAGCAGGGAACAAAATAAAGCTAAAAGTTGTCATGTAAATAACGGTAGTGTTACGGAGGAGGCTCTCACTCCTCCTTCTCCACGTCAGCAGAGAGAGCCTTTACCGGAGTACTGATAAACTTTGAACTACATTTCCAAGAAAACACTCACGCTACTTCCCGGTCAAGACAGGGAAGCGCTACCGGAATCATTTAAGCGCTGATGAGCAAAGAGTCAGTGCGATGTCTTGTATTGCCCTCATAGCATACATTTCAGAGTGTTTTGCCTGCCGCCTGCCTGCCGTCCCTGTTTGCTATCGTGTATTACCCTTGCCTGTTGTTGATAATAAAATATGCTGCAGATGGATTCTTCTGTCTCCGCCTCGTTGTCACAGAAGACATCGCCAACACCTGATCCAGCAGCCGTTCATCAGCTTTCCAGTGAGCTAGCGGCGCAAGCGGCTCAGTTGACATCGCAGCAGCATCAACTGAATTGTTTGACTACCCTGACCGAGGAGCTTGTGAGAGCAGTACAAGGGCCACAAGATTTCCCTCACTCTCATGGAGCATCCGCTGCTCCTCCGTCATCTTTTGATGCTATTGTCTCTCCGACCACCTCAGTAAGTCCCAGGCTGGCATTTCCTGACAAGTATGATGGTAATCCTACTCGTTGCAAAGGGTTTCTACTCCAATGCTCCTTGTTCGTGTCCCAACAACCTGCACTCTACCCCATGGATAGTAGTAGAATCACATTCATGAGCTCCCTTCTCACGGGCAAGGCTTTGGAGTGGGCCACAGCCATCTGGGGCTACGACGGATCAAGTCTTCCCTCCTTCGACAATTTCCTGCGGAGATTCAAGGAGGTATTTGACCACCCCGCAGAAGGAGTGAGTCCTGGAGAGTGTCTCATGACTCTCACCCAGGGGGATCTAACTGCGGCTGAGTACGCCTTAAATTTTCGCACTTTGGCTGCTCAGACCAACTGGGTAGAGGATACCCTTTTACTACTGTTTCGAAAGGGTATCTGTCCCGAGCTCCAGTCCGAGCTGGCCTGCCGTGATGAGGCCGAGTTTTACCACTGTCACAGCCAGAATCAAGGGCTATGCGAGAATATATCACATAGCCCTCGAGAATATATATATATATATATATATATATATAAGAGGAGCTAGCCAAGGGTTTTATACGCCCATCAAATTCCCCTGTATCAGCAGGCTTCTTTTTCGTAAAGAAGGAGGACAGGGGTCTAGGCCCTGTATCGACTGCCATAATCTCAACGAGGTTACTATAAAATTCCGTTACCAGGTCCCTTTAATTCCACCCGCTCTTGAACAACTTCGCCAGGCTCGTTATTTCACTAATCTCGATTTACGTAATGCTTATAATTTAATCCGAATCCGAGAGGGAGACGAGTGGAAAACAGACATTTCCATAACATCTGGACATTATGAGTATCTCGTTATGCCTTTTGGTCTAGCCAACAGCCCCTCTGTGTTCCAATCCTATATGAACGACATTTTCCAAGATATGTTAGAAAAGTGGGTTATCGTTTATATGGACGACATACTGGTTTACTCGAACTCCCTAGATGAACACAAAGAACATGTTATTAGTAAAAAAACATGTTTGTTCCATCTTGTCATGTCTTATTAGTAATAATTTGGTTGTATAAGGGGAGAAATAGGAAAATAGAGTTCCACCAGACTAGCATTACATTCCTGCGATACGTCATGAGTCGTGAGGGGGTGGCCATGGATGATGCAAAGTTGCGAGCCGTAACTGACTGGCCACTTCCTAAGACCGTAAAGGAACTTCAACGATTCCTGGGATTCACCAACTTTTATCGTAGATTCATATGCAACTTTAGTTCAGTAGCCGCACCACTCACGGCACTAATAAGAGGTGGTTCAAGTAGATTGAGGTGGAATGAAGGGTCAATACAGGCATTCACTGAGTTAAAAACCTGCTTCACTACTGCACCTATTTTACACCACCCTGATCCTGAGATCCCATTCATAGTAGAGGTAGACGCCTCTAATTACAGGGTGGGGGCCGTGCTGTCCCAACGTCATGGCTCGCCCCCCAAAATGTACCCTTGCGCATATTTTTCCTGTAAGTTAACACCTACTGAGCAAAATTACGATGTGGGAAATCACAAATTAAATTAGCATTAGAATGGCGAATGGTGAAACTGTCTCGAGGGGGCTGCACACCCTTTCATTACAGATCACAAGAATCTGGAGTACATTAGGTCAGCCAGGCGCCTCAATCCATGTCGGGCCCGCTGGGCATTGTTTTTCACCCGTTTTAACTTTACAGTAACTTATCGCAAAGGATCTAAGAATACTAAGGCCGATGCTTTATCTAGGCAGGCAGAATATCTCCCCAGATCAGAATCCCCAGAAACCATACTACCCGAGAAATTACTTCTAGTCCCGGTCCAGTGGGACCTTCATACGGTAATTCAACAGGCTAACGAATCACAACCCCCTACCGTGACTAGTCCAGACAACCGCACATTTGTCCCGGAGCCATTCAGAGAGAGATTACTCACTCAGGTACATGAGAGCCCCAATTCAGGACAGCTGGGTAAAACAGCAACCAAGAATCTCTTAGCTAACACTTATTGGTCGCCCTTTATCTCCCAGGATACGATCAGATTCGTCCAGAACTGTTGTGTATGCCAGATTTCAAAGAACCTCAGACACTTACCCGCAGGACTGTTACAGCCTCTTCCTATTCCCCGTAGACCCTGGTCTCACATAGCAATTGACTTCATCACAGATCTGCCAAATTCACAAGGACACACCACAATCTTAACAGTAATTGATCACTTCTCAAAAACATGCCGCCTCATACTTCTCCCAAAATAACCATCACCCTTTGATACCGCACAATTACGATTATGTCTTCAGGTTTTATAGATTACCGGAGGACATTGTGTCAGACCGGGGTCCCCAGTTTACCTCTCGAGTCTGGGCCGCATTTTTTAAGTGTCTGGGGGTCAACATTAGCCTAACATCAGGCTATCATCCTCAATCTAACAGACAAACTTAGCGTCTGAACCAGGAGATAATTAGATTCCTAAGATCAAACTGTAACCAACGTGATTGGAGCCAGTTTCTGATGTGGGCGGAGTACGCCCAGAATTTCCTTGTCAAACCTGCCACTAGACTGACTGTCTCCGCCTCGTTTGGATCCAGCTGACTACCGGACCTTGCGGAATAAAAGACAGACAAATTTAATGTGGACCCAGTACATCTGTTCTTGTGGGAAGTGTTCCCGGTTCCCGTTTACCTAATTAATTCATTCTAATAATCCCTTAGGGAATTTGAGTAATAAATCCATATGACTATGTGTAAGCAAGATTAAAGAGGTGGGTCTTTAGTCTAGATTTAAAATAACAGAGTGTATCTGCCTCCTGGACAACACTGGTAAGACTATTCCAAAATTTGGGTGACAGATATGTGAAGGATCTACCACCAGCACTTGTTTTTGAAATTCTGGGTACTAATAGTTGGCCAGAACCTTCAGATCGCAAAGGACTATAATAGGAGAGGAGCTTGCTTAAGTATTGAGCAGCTAAACCATTCAGGGCCTTGTAGTTATACCTAATTAATTGTATACATTTACATTTAATAATTTTGCAGACGCTTGTATCCAAAGCGACTTACAAGCAATGAGAGCATTAAACATTTTGTCCTAAGAACCAACAAGCTGAGTCTACAAGCTACATTTACAAGTGGACATTGTATTCTGTTACTAGAGAAAGGATGAACAGAAGTTTTTTTTGTAGGAAAGAGAGTTAAAGCATTAGGGATTGGTCAGATATCTGCAAACAGCAGGTGTGATAGCTACCTGGTGCTTGCCGTGGAAAAACTAATGCAATGTAATGTTTAAACATTTACATTTAGGCATTTGGCAGACGCTTTTATCCAAAGCGACTTACATTGCATTATACTACACATTGATCACTATACATTGAGTATGTGCAATCCCTGGGATCGAACCCATGACCTTGGTGTTGTTAACGCCATGCTCTAACCACTGAGCTACAGGAAAACAATGTTAACATGTTTTAACAGGATGCTAGCATGAAGTGATATGATATTAGCATGAGTTAGCATGATGCTAGCTTAAATATGGCTTATTCGTGATGTTATGATATTGCTAGGGTGATCTAAATGGTTGCTAGGGTGTGGTCGGGAAGTTGCCAGGGCAATATCTAAAGTGTGTGAATCAAAAACTCCCATGTCTCTATGATGTTCTGGTGCTGAGATATAGCTAATTCAGGTTGGTTGCCAGGGCGCTCTAAGGCCAGGGCATGGCTGGACAGTTTCCATGGTAATAATTAAACCATGGTAACAGTCAAACATGGCCACCCACTTGTCTCTATGATGTTCTGATGCCTCTCACCTTTTGAAATGGATGTCAATGAGGTGGTTGGGTAATTACGTAATTAGCTCATAATTATTTAATGACTTATTCTGAATGATTAAATTACCGTTCAGCACTGGTGTCGTCCAGTAGATTTCAGTAATGAGCTTTAGTCTGCTAGAAAGCTAAAAAGAAGGGCAAAACAGCTGAAGGCGTTTCATTTTCATTGAAGGTCTATCTCTTCATTCAGAATACATTTCTGTCATTTACAGACATTTATTTATGCATGTCATCTGTAGGATTGTCAGAAGCAGTGTGTTTCAAGTGTTAGGGTTAGGGTTATAATCAAGTGTTTATTTATAAAAGTCAGATGATAAAAGGATCAGGACTCATAACGGCAAGTTTCCCTGTGATGAAGATTTAGCGTGTTTCCTGCTCCGACAGCTTCCAGAAAACAAGGTACTTCAACTTCATTTCCATCACTTCTTGTGCATCGTGTATAATCTTTTTGTAGGGATGTGTGTATCATGTATAATCTTGTTGTAGGTACGTGTGCATCATGTATAACGTTGCCGGTTTTATGACCATCAATATTGAACATTTGACACGTTGTAGTTTATTCATTCCACACACATGCTATAATAACCAGAATATGCAGAATAACCCAGCAGCTGTTCGGGCCGTAAATTTAATGAACATATTTCACACCTTTTTTACAAATCAAAGTAATAAATTAAAAATTTAACCGCACAGTGTCACAGTCTCCATATACTTAAATGTGTAAAACTTACATTTAGTCATTTAGCTGACGCTTTTATCCAAAGCGACTTACAAATGAGGACAAGGAAGCAACTTCAATTACAATAAGAGGCAACAGTGAAT
>JAZGTI010014285.1:0-14207 GCA_036877585.1 Botia kubotai
AAAGTAACCTGAAATCTTATGTTTTAAACAGAGATGACACTAAAGAGGCAAAAGTTACAGCCCTGAGCTAAAGAGTAAAGCTCAATAAATAATTAAATGATTTTCCTTTAAATGAGTTTAGCGTTCAATTCTCATGGTGTTTACAAGCATTTTTCTCAATGTTTATTCCTCCTAGTCAATCTGCTCCTTTCTTTCAACATCGACATTGCTGCTTTATTGGGTAGGAGATCTTTAGCTCGTTATGGATCGATAAAATTTTTTAAAAAGCTGCCAAAAGCCCACTGAGGAGTGTGTTTCTGAAAGAAATCTGTCTGTATAACCTTTGGTCTGTGGCTCTCTGACCAACTGCTGACCTGTGAAACAGCCCTTAACGTCTGGCTGCGATGGAGCTTTTGGACACACGCTCTTGCTGTACACACCCGGCCTGTGATGCTATCAGCTGCATGGAGACGGGGGTCAGGGGTGGGAGGCTGCATTTACCAACCCTGTTCCCACAGAGGCTGTGGGCCGCCATCAGGCTCCGCTGGGACCCGTGCGTGCAAATTTTCATGTCTACCTCTCTTGTTGACCCTCGGCTGAGTGGTTCCGTATGTTTTTGCTTCGTCATTGCAACAGCTGCTGTTCGCCACCTGAGGAGCACGTCACCTCACAAACAGGCTGCGAATAGCGGAAGGATCTGGCGAATATATAAGATTCTGATGCGAGTCAGTTTAACGCTCGTGATCTGAAATTTTGCAGTTATTGTGCCGCAGCAGATGGCATAACATGCTAAATAATGCGATAAACAATGTTCAGTACGGTTGTTTCAATTTGTCAACTCAAATTATATTAAATTATATTTAAAAATTTAAAATTATATAATCAACATACATTTATCCTCCTTTCTGGAAAAATAGACACATGTTCTAGCTAACATTTGCGTGCTAGTCCTTCTGCATTGTAGTAAAACTTTGGCTATACGTAGCTTTTTGAAGTAATTAAATCATTCAGTTATTGCAAACCATTGTGATTCGCTTATTGCGATACACACAATTGTGATATTTCGATAATATCAAGAAATCCTGCAGTCAGTGTTTGTTTTTGGAGAGAGTTGAAAAGACAGGTGCCCCGGGTGATCTTTAATTGGAGCGCTTCACACTTCACAGCGTGTTTAAGGCTGGGGTAAGCTGAGCCGGCCTTCATTCAATAGGGCTCTGTGTAAGAACACTTGCCTTTTTCAGGGTAGTCACTTTGTACCAGGGCAGTGGGAATCCCACTGCTAACCGATCTGTGTTTATCCTGCTTATTACAACTCCACCCATAACCCATATAACCCGCTGATGTTCTGTTTAATAAATAATAAATAATAAAAAAATATATAAAATAATCGCTCAATAAGTYGTCCTATATTTCCTGCTCTGTTTCTCCATCTTTGCTCATCATTGCTGCTCAGAGATTTGGCCAGATGACTCATATGCAGGTGGACATCCTATTTCAGCTGGCTGACCTGTCAGAGCCAAGAGGGTGAGTCTCCATGGTAACAGGTCACTTCTAAGTCTGAGCCTCTCCCCAACTAGGGAAGGGTTCGAGGTTTAGCCATAACATACTCTCTGTTTCAGAGCTCTCTGACCGCTCTCGCCAACTAAAAACTACATCGTCTGACTTCTGTAATTATATGTGAAAAGTTTTCTGGTCTTTCTGTTCTGAATCTTGTTCTGGCAATTGCAGAGTTGATGATACATGACTCTTCCTATTATTGTACAGCGGGAGGTTTTGAACACAATCCAGCCTGTTCTAACTTTCCTGCAACGTTAGCTTATAGCGGGGCATGCATGTTTCCACACACTTGCAACTGTTGCATTGGCCTTAACGGAATGATAATGAGCATGGAAGTGTATTTACAAAATATCTGCTGTGAGCCGTACGGCAGTGTACCGTAATCATGTCCTGGTGTCTTAAGCTCCGCTTTCCAAAACCAAAGCCATCACATGAGTTTTTCTGAAGAGTCAGATACCGTGACCTGTGAACTGACTCATAACTGTACAGGGTGGGGTCTCAGAGTATCTCTGTAGCAATGCTTGATCAGTAATTGCTTTTTGGACATTATTATTTTTTGCAATATGATACTGTAATTACCCAGCAGTCTTTGAGTCAAGATGTCGGAGGTCATTCGTTTTGAAGGCACACGGCACCAATCTTTCTCAAATGTCTTGTAGATGTTATGCTTTGAAAAAGTAGACCGTAGAAACAGAAGGCACGGAATCTGTTTGACTGGTTCGTTTAACTATGTTCGCCTGTGTTTTTGTTCAGCAGATGTGTTGATTTGGTTGGCGCAGAGAAGATTATGCGTCTGGAGGAGAGTGACCTACTGTACAATCTCGCTGAGATTCTAAGACAGGTAAGATTCAGAATAGCCCAGTATAGTTAAAGTCAGTGATCTGTACGACTGCCTTTGTATTTTAAATGTTGTGCATCACAGTCAGTTAGAAGACAATTGAAACAATGGTGTCTAGCAATTTTAAACCTGGTGTGACATCATGCTACTTTTTTTAGTACACACAAATGTGTGCGAGAGCTGTGTACAACAACTGTACATTCTGTTCTTTATTAAATCTACAGTATTGTGTTGATTAAGAAGACTTAGAAATGTTGATGGACAACTTCTAGTGTAATTTTTGTCATTTTCAAACACGACAGTCCCTGGTCACAATTCAGCGCTATTGCTAAATTTCTTCTATTGTGACATCATAGAAGAAAACAAATCCTGCAGATTTAGAGCGATGCGAAGATGAATAAATGACAGGATTTTCACATTTTCCTTTAATATGTATGCTGAGGATTTGTTAATGTGGGAAAGAGCCTCTGAACAGCATTTCCAGCCCTTCTGAAATGTTCCATCAGCTACTGCTCTGGCCTTCACTTTAACCAGAGCTGTGAAGGAGCAGAGTAGCTGAATCTGTCATCAGCACAGAGATCACACGTACAAAAAGCTGTAAATAAAATGCAAACCCAGCAGTGGAGGGAAGTTATCACCCTCTGACGGCGCGATGAGGGGAAATGAAAACAGAGCGTTTTAACAACTCAATGGGGAAAAGAACGAGAGCGTGTCTGTGTGCGAATATTCTCTCTTTATTGTATCAGAAGTTCTGCCTCCGAACACATTGAGGGCTCAGATATTTCTTCCTGCCGGGCCGGGCCGTGCGAAGCAGGGGCCCCGGACAGAGACGCCTGTCCCACCACAATGAGCTGCTTTGGGCTGTGGTCTGGCCTTACGGGCTTCTGGCCAGCTTTCCCTCACAACCTCCCCCCAGCACAGTTCATCAGACACCCTTAACCCCCCTCTGAGCCATGGGGGGTGGGGGGGGGGGTGTACGGTGGTGGGCCGAGCGGCTCCTGACAGGTGGGCTCGTTCCAGGTCTCAAGAGCAGTGACTGTATTTCTGGCAGGGAGTGTAGCGCAGAATGCTTGGATGGTTCTGGCTGTGCTGTCTTTAACTGTGGGCCGTGGCTGCAGCACTGATTGGACTCGATTGTGGTTTCTGCTCGTCTCCACTAACATTAAAACACTAAAAGTTGAAGTCCTCATTATTTAGGGATGAAACCAAACAAAACCATTGGAACGGTTCTGTTTTAATGATTCTTAATCTCGGTAACGAAACCTAACAGGAACCAGAAATTGTGTCGACTTCAAAAGTCACTTATATTACCAGGCAAAAGTTTGGGCACACACACTTGTTTTATTATTATGACCATTTTAAATCGTTTTAAACTAATTAAAACTATAACACAAATGGAAGTATGGAAATTAGGCAGTGATCAAACCGTCTTTAATTTTTATAAGTACAAGAAAATGTGAAACTTATATTTATTCGGCCTTTTCTGGTAATATATGTTTGTGATTGTATAATTAAAACCATATTAGGCAACAACGACAATACACAAAGCATATGTGGATTGGAATATATTTGTATTGTATGTGTATGTAGATTAACAATATGTAGTGACACTGCTTTTTATATGTAAATATTATATGTTTAACAACATTCCTCATCCAACATGCTGTCCAAATAAAAGCATTCATTATTGTATGTGGTACAGCATATACTGTAATGCTGTATACAGTAAGTAATTACTGTTCTAATTCAGGCTGCAGAATCGACACACAGGTTTACCCTGGGTTCTGTGGCTGGAGGTGAATCAGTCATGGATCATCCTGCCCCGCCCCTTTACCTGAGGCCACACCCCTAGCCCCTCCTCCACACGGGAGGTTACAGGGAAGGGACACAAGTAAAACAAAGCCCTGCCATACTGGCTTCTTCCAGGTCTACTTATCCCATTTAAAGTGAAGAGGAGGTTAATCAGGATGGGAACCTCCCGGGTGGATTCTTTTGTCCCTGTGAGTGATCAGAGGTGTGTGTGTTGAGAACGTGTGGCTCGGTCCTGTGTTTGGCTCCAGATTGGCTCTCGAAAGAGAAGGAGTAATAAGGAGTTACAGCAAGCAGACTCGCTCTGTAATTAAGCCTGTCGGTGCTGTATCTCGTTTGTGTCCACCCAAAATTGTCGGATAAGACTTGACTGATTGACTTTCTCCAGAAACATCTTGACGTTTGATGTGTCCTTCATCTCAGCCCCTTCCTGGTGTTCATGTTTAAACAGACTTTCTGTTCTTCACATATTTTCAGAACAATTCCGCCATGACACCTTCCTGTTTCTCAAACAGCCGTGGGTGGCACCACAGCGCCCCCCATTGACCTGGTGATGACACGCGTGGAGAACCAGTGCTCCTCAGGTTCCTTCAGCTTTGACTGCTTCAAGAAGGTTGTGTGTTACGAGGGCTTCTTCAGCCTCTACATAGGTCAGTGTCTACGCCCCGACAAAAACGTTTTCCTGGGGCAGGTCATCGTCCCTCTGGCCGTACCTGCTTTGAAGAGATTAAGGCTGCATCGGCTGACTCAGGGGACAATGTGCAAAGCATGAAAGGGTTCATACCCACACAGGAAATTAACAATGAAGAGCATGAATGCTCTACAGTCATTCCCGCTCAGATAATGAGTATCTGCTCTGCCTTTAGACTTTTTAAAGCGTTCTGTGAGGTCACAGATTCAAATCGTGATTGCGAGGTGCAATTGTCATGTGATCTTTATTGAAAACATGATAACTGCTGGTATTTGTCAGTCCTAAAGCTGACAAAAGATAGGCTGAGAGCTGAGATCACCTGTGCCAGATTGTAACCGGGGGGTACAAACATTCAGCGCTTTCCAAGCAGGCCGTGTCGTTGCTGTGCGACACCTGCAGTAGGACAGATTCGTTTATTGATATGCACACGTGTAGTTTTGCGTTTTTAATTTTTTTTAAACGAGCGACTGGGCGGGGCAGACGTTTAGCACGTACGTTTACAAACCTCTAAAGAGCAACAGTAAACATATCTAGGATTATTTAAGTCAGAACTAAGCTCAAAGCTGACAAAGTCAGACTGATTGTTTATTGACTTTCCCGAAAAGCCAAACAAATAAAAACACAGACGCTGGTAAAGACAACAGCCGATGATGTCACCATCCGGGCAACCACACAGAAACAAGCCGGATGTGAGAACAGTAACTGTTTACCAAAGTTGTGACGGATGATTACGTTTGAAAAATGAACATTGTTTTCTTATTCTTCTGCTTGTGTATCTGCTCTGTAAGCCATATATACAAGCTAAACACGCATCTGCTTCTTAGGTCTCGCTTGTGGGAAATATTTATATTCGTCTTGCTGTGTGGCCTATTTAGACTCGTACGCCCACGTTACTGCGCTTGTTTGTTGCTGTTGGGGGAGGGTCATCCCATTCAAATCAGATTATTTGGTTTATTTTTATCTACGTTGTAATTGAGGGCTGCGTAAACTTCGGTGAAGCCTGTTTTTAAAAGGAAAAAGGGTTTGTAACACTGTTAAAGTTTCCAGTACTGAAACACTCCACATCAGAAGTGTTTGGATGACAGAGAACTGGAGGCCGTTCTGCAGCTCGTACATTGGGGAACGTTACGCTTCCCCTGTCTTTTTTAATCAACTTGTTTTCTAATTACAGGCCTCGTACCACAGCTTCTGGGCGTGGCTCCCGGGAAAGCCATAAAGCTTACAGTAAGTGCTCTGCCTTCACCACATCAGCGTGACCTCTTTAAACCAAAGCCCTTAACTCCTCAGAAATACACCCCTTTGTTCCTCTCTCGCCCGCACTGTCTGACTTCAGTGGCTCTCTTTACTCGCTTTAAAAAAGAAGTAAATTTGTTGAAAGACGTCTACACTTACAGCTAACCATTTTAGGTTGTAAGAATGTGTCTGTAACGTTTCCATCAAAACATTATTTTGAAAGTTTGGGAATGTTCAAAACATCTGTTTTTTAGACACTATAATAAAGTTATTGCTCTGTTATAAGAACGTTATTCAAACGTGTTTCAATTCTGTAACATTTTAAAAACATTCAGATAAATACTTAAGAATAACGGTTTACGTATATGATATAGAACATGGAAGAAAGTTCTACCAATGTTACGGCAGGATCGTTGGAGAGAACTTTCAGAGGATGTTAGGCAATGCTTTGAGAACATCCTGTTAGATGTTCTTGCATTCTTGAGTTGACTTCAGTAAGCCCACACAGAATCTTTTGTCACAATTTCTGTGCTGATTCTGGTGAAAAATCTCTAAAACTTTCACCTATTTTGTTCCTTTGTGGTGGAGTGAACTCCCAGCCTCCACCCGATCTGCCGAGACCATCACAACCTTCAGAAAACAACTCAAAACACACCTGTTTCACACACACCCGACTAATTCTCTTCTTTTTCCTACAAAAAAACCCTTCTGTTTATCTTGTATCTAGTAACAGAATACAATATCTGCTTGTAAATGTAGCTTCGTAGACTCGGCTTGGTGGTTCTTAAGGCAAAATGTTTGCAAAAAGTCGCTTTGGATTAAAGAGTCTGTTTAATGAATAAATGTAAATCTGGCAGATTTATCCCAATGTTTTTAAAACGTTATACTACAGTCTTGTATGTAGCGTAAAGCATTATCAAACTGTGACAGCTGGCGTTACCTTATGTTTTGTTTTCTTCACAGGTGAGTGAAGTTGTGAGGGAAAAAGCTGCACATAAAGACGTCACAGTTCCTCAGCCTGCCGAAATACCGGCTGGCGGACGTGTGAGTATCACTGTATATACTTTTAATACATGAGTGTATATTCCGTACACCACAAACGAGTGCCCTGACAAAACCCAACAAAAGAGTTTAGTTTGGAATGTCAGTGATTTTTGAGGTTTATGTCTGGCCCTGAGGAAGCACTTCTGTCCTTTTGTTAGGTGATTTAAAAGACACTTCAGCCCCATCGATGTTTAAAACTTCCTCTCTGTCATCACTCCTCTACATTTTTGTTTACCACACCACGACTGCCATTTATCAGCCTGCAACTTACAAGCATACGAAAATCCTTAATACATAATTGAGAGTTCTGTGTTATTTATACATTGTTTCTGTTTGATTCAGATCGTTCGCAAGTGTGAAAGTGAATTTTGTCATTTCAGATTCAGAAAGTAGTAACCCAGCAGCCGTTTGTTGTCGTGTGAGAGTGCGAAGCGCTACACTTGGCTAGCAGGCATTGTTCAGATTGAAAGAGCTATTTTTGCTTAAGTGGAACTGGATTCAACAGAAGCACTCAGATTTATTTTTGTTTTCCAGTAGCACGTAGAAGCTCTTACGCTGCTTGTGCGCTTCAGACATATCTCTACTTCTCCCCACACGGATAAGGTGAAGGTTTTTAAACAAAAGGTTTGTGTTCGTAAGTAAAAAATTAATCAAAAAAGTAATTAGCATTACATATTTAAAAATATAACCGTGATATTATAGTATATATTTTAAAAGTAAGGCGTTACTTGTCGTGCTTTAGCCCGACGCTATTCATTCGACAGTGATCACTTAAAGTTTCTGTGCGCTTCTCGTGGGTTTCCATTAAAAGTGTCAGACGCGGCGATGATTGCAAGTGTCGATTATACGAGCGTATTTATCCCACATCTCATCTCTTTTCCCATGTTTGGCCCGGATGAAAGGAGATAGCCCGAGAGACATCAGATAGGTTGCAGATGAAGTCGCTTCAGAATGGCAGCTTGTGTCACAGACGTGTGTTTTTCCTCTTCTGATTCTCCTGACAGCTCCTTTTCATCCCGACCGAAACCCGCGTTTGGCCTGGTGGGATACGTTCCCTTTCTCGCGCCCGCACGCGCGCCGCTCGCTCACAGCAGTGTTTATTGACACTGCAGCCGCTGCAAATCAAATCTGTTTATTTGCTTTGAGAGGGAGAAGACTAGACTGCTGATTTGTGTTCCTGTCTGAGAGAGCGGAGTGTGAGGAGAGTAAAACATCACGGAAGATGAGGAAGAAAGAGAGAGAACTGGTCAGGGTTATGAAACTTTGTGGTGATTAAAATTTGGAGGGTTTTTAATTCTTTTTCAGCTCCTCTTCTCAGATTGCAGCCTCTGAATTAGGCCTCTGCCAAGAGCTGATTGTTTGGTAGGAACGGAATGCTTCGCTGACTGAGGAGTTGGCTGGATTCTTATCTGGTTGTTACTGGCCTTCATTTGAGGGCTGGGTTACTCAGAATACTTGCTTAGCTAATGTAATGTGCTGTGGCGAGTGGGGAAAAACCGTGGCACGCATACAGTGTTGCTTTGTTCGTTTTCACCGCAGGTTGTAATTTAGCCTGTCGAAGTCTCATGGTTTGAGTCTCAGTCTTTGTAATGGTTTGTTAGTTTATTGCGAAACACTTTTTTATCGCCACGCTCCCCATTTCTGCGTAAAAACGCATTCGTGTAATCCCCGTTTAAGTGCGTGGAATGCGCAAACGACAATTAATGAAGGAAAGCTAATGTTTGTGTTTAGCGCTAAGCTATTGTTTTTGGAAAACTCGCAGTGTTTTGTGTGTGCGTGCGGTGCTGATGCGGTGACGTGCGAGTAAGTGTATGCCTTTGGTTCCAGGTGGGGTTTAGTTTAGCCTGTCTAACTAGTAAAGTGTGTATTAAGTGTCCCCCAAAAAACATATACACACGCATAAACTACACTCGACAGTGCTCAGTGCCTCTGGGGATTACCTTGCCTTGTAATTACCACCGAATTATCAAGCCGACACTGGCTGCACAAATCGCATTTCTTGCAGTCATGTCACAGCGCATACCTTCCCACTCTTAAACTCCCTCTCGGTCACAGGTAATAGATCTATTGTCTTCCGCTACCCAATGTTCTCGTTTGCTTCTTGTTTGTTCCCTTTGTATAGCTTTTTAAATATCCAATTAGTACCTAATTAATGTGTCTCAAAAATCCCGGTCCGCTCTCTAGGGCATTATTCCCTGCCAAAACTAGAAAAGTTTGCTCTTGGGCCCGATGCAGTAATTAACCATAAAAGATTACTTTCCACATAAATAACTATTAAGTGTTTGCCGTGAGCTTTGAAAGGTAAGCAGCTCTCTGCACGTCTGCGCTGCAATTTCCTCTGGACAGGAAGTGTGTCATTTCTCTCGGCCCTATTTAGAGTGCAAATCTTCAGTGAAATGATAATGATCTTTCTTTTTTAAATACGGGGTCGCTTGCTCGATGGGAGTTTAAATATGCACACTTACGCGATTGAGAGCGTATTCCGGTAAGACGGGGTACATGAGCATCTATTAATATCTCCGAAAGAATGGAGGAATAAGATGAACGCAAACAAACAGAAAGGCCCTTATGTATTCAAACGCAGGGAGAAGAAATCCACGGAAACCGATTTCCATCTAATTACACTGGTCTGTTTTTCTGCATGCAGCTTCAGTAACTAGGAGCAACAGGAAAGATAGGGCACGGAGGCGGCGAGCGGCCAACCTCTCCGGCGAGGCACATTTCAGCTTGTAGCCTCACATGCCGTCATGTAAAAGCTGAAGCGTTTCGAAGCGCTTGATGGAAACCTGTTCCAACCTGCTGATGCTTTTTCTGTGCCTCACCAGTACGAGGTTGGAGACACACGGTTGTTTTTCGACAGGCCCCCGGGGGGTCTGGGTACTGTGTGATGGTTCTTTGGCAGGGAGAACCACCTCCTACTTCTCCTTCTGTAAAGAGTGACAATAACATAATCTCTATCAGGGAGTTTAATGCATTGTCATAATATAATAAGAATATCGCATTACTTCCTTCTTTTCATTTCAGGTTTTGCAGACTGAATTACGCATTAAAAGCTCGTTTACAAAGGTTACATTAGACTGTTATGTGCATTTATTCATTTGACTTATAACGCATTCAGGGTTTATCGGTTTGTGTGTTCCCTAGGAATCAACAGTGCCATGCTCTACCTGTTGAGCTACAGGAAAGCTAACACGGAACGTTTTCAGAGCGTTGGCTAATGTTCTCTCAAAGTTCTTTTACAGTTATAAAATTAATTCTTGCAGTAATGTCAGTAGTATTTTTTTATGTTATATATCATGGGTATCAAAAACGTTATTCTTAAGTAGAATGTTTTAAAAACAGAAGTTACAGAAGTTTTCAAGTTACATCATTGTCACTAACCACAACCAATCAGAATCTGTTTTAAAACAATCATTTCAGTTTGGATATGTAAGCCCCTTATTGTACATACAATCTGACCTTCATACAACACCAAAGGCCCATGTTCAGCTCTCTAGCGCCCCCCACCTGTGAGTTCAGTCCATGCACTCTGATAGCCTAGCATGCTTCAGTAACGCTCAGTACCAGAAAGGCACACCCACCCACCAACCTCCATACACACATAGCATCAGGCCTCAATTCACCCCCTGTGGACAGCTTATAGCAGGTAGCACAAGCCTCTCAGAACCATAAATGCACAGTGGCTCCCTGAGTGCTGTTTTTGTGTCAGATTTCCCATGAGGCTTAGCAGCACCACAGGAGAATATCTCAGACTGAATGCATCTGAGCAGGGATGCAGGGCTGCATTCCTGAGGCTTGGAGTGCAGGAGGCTGCGGGGAGCGAGTGTTTTGCCGTAAACAATGTTGATGGGACAGCCGTGATGGTGTTGGGTCGTAACTTATCCGGCGGCCATGTTCTCTGACATTTTATGGACAGCTGGGGAGGAAGAGATGAGAATATCTCACATTCTCCTCTATGTTATGTGGGGCGCTGATGACACGTGAACACAGGCTACGCTAACACAGCTAACATTCTCTCAAAGATCTCTCCAAGTTTTCTCAAAGTTATCAAATTGTTCCTGCAGTAACATTAGTTTAATCATTTTTTATATTTCAAAAATGTTATTGTTGTCAATGGAATGTTTTAAAAAGTTTAAATAATGTTCTTATAAACAAGCAATAATGTTAATACAATGTTAAAAAAACTGGATGTTTTGAATGTTTCTAGAACATTAAAAAACATTTTGTTGCTTAACGGAAACGTTAGGGAAACGTTCTTGCGACCCAAAATTGTTAGCTGGGTTAAAAAAAACATTTTTTTTTATTATTGGCACTTATATTCATAGGGATAGCTCTAAATATGGCACATTTTATAGGAAAAAATTGATCAAAAATCCATTTGACTCATGTTATATTAAATTAATATTCATTATATCCATTACATAATAGTCATTATTTAACAATAATTTTCTTTAAGCTCAGGGTGCTGTACACTTTTCTCCCGTTGTTACTTTATTATCAATTTATTATCAATATCTCAAGTACAGTTTAGATGTCTCTAGGTAGATTACAGTAGAATGTACTTCGTTTATCAGAAAATCAGACGGTTGGTCAGAGGAATGACATCTGTGCTCCTGTCGTCTGGCAGAGGCAGGTACGTCTCCAGGGCTCACCTGTCAGCTTGTCGTGGGAAAGCAGCCTTTATTTTAGAGGGGGGGGTCGTGAGGGAACACAACAGCCTGTGTGTGTGTAAGAATGTTGAAACCGGTGCCTCCCCTCCATCTGTGTCTCTCCTGCCGCCGCGGACAATGCAGGAGACGCGCTGCAGCCTGCTTCTCCCAGACGGCCTGGCTCCTCAGGGTCCGGCCCAGGCACAGAGATGCCTTTGTCAGCCTAATTACCCCGTCTCTCCCCTTCTGCCTCTGCAGGGCCTCCACCACCACCTCCCTGCCCGAGCTCCAAAACGAAGAGCTACACACTCGGCACACACACTCGCACATGCTTGATATCACATTCACACACACCTGCGGGCAGCAGTGTGTTGTTGTCGGGTTATCATGCATGCTGAAGGCCGGCCGATCCAGATGTTACGTTTACATTGATGTATTTGGCAAATGCTTTTTATCCAAATCGACTTACAGTGCACTCAAAGTATACAGTTCATCTGTACATTTGTCAATCGAAATTCAAACCCACAACCTCCACCAACCGGGCTACAGGAACACAATGGTAAATCAGATGTTCTGCCCTGGCAGACCTGAAGCCACGTTCTTCTGTGGAACACAGATGGAGATGGGGGGCTGAATGTTGCTGATGCTCAACGCAATGAAAGTAAATTGTGGCTATGGGCTTTAAAGGTCCAACAATGATAGAAATCACCATAAAATTGATCCATATGTTTTATGCTATATTCCAGTTGTTTCGTGTAATCCATACGACAGCTTTGTGTGTGTTGAGCAAAACAGACCAAAGTTCACTGATGCTCTTCTTTACTGCAGCTCTCAAATCTAATGCGTGTATGTGCATATTCAAATAAATTAGATTTTTGGGCTACGGCAGAGAGCTAAACAGTCTGTAAAAGATGACTTTTCTCATTTGTATCTTCTTACACACAGCTATTGTACAGACCATTTTAATGATGCTTTCAAAGGCGTTTTTAGAGCTTGACGGCCTGTGATCATCGCCTTCTTTAATTGTATGAAAACACGATCGTCAACATCCCCTTTGTGTTCCACAGAAGATAATCAGATCAGAATGAAACGTCACGAGGTTCGAGTAAATCATGACAGCATTTTTATTTTTGGGTGAACTGTCTCTTTATCACAGCCTTCAGCTCTGGGCATTGTGGTGCTCACCGAAGCAGATGAGTCAGGCCTGGTGTTTTGGAATCAGGGTCAATTTTGGTCTGGTTTTGGAGCAGGTGGTCCGCTCTGGTCTGTAGGGGAGGGAGGGGGTACACAGAGATCGCTTCAGGAAAGAGATACGCCGGCTATCTGCGCTACCTGTGTGCACACTGCAGATTAACCTGGCAGGT
This sequence comes from Botia kubotai, assembly GCA_036877585.1. Classification (NCBI taxonomy): domain Eukaryota; kingdom Metazoa; phylum Chordata; class Actinopteri; order Cypriniformes; family Botiidae; genus Botia; species Botia kubotai. The sequence goes on from JAZGTI010014285.1 coordinate 13,165, forward strand.
TTAATGAGGCCTGTCTAAAGCACACCACAGTGGGACTTAAAAATGTTCTGCTGGGAGGTAAATATCTGTTTCTCCCTCCTGGATGCTTGCCAGAAGACAAGGAAACCGAATCTCGTTGAAGGTACGCCTTTGTTTACCGTGAGTGACACTGCAGTCATTTGTGCTGTGTCGCTTCCTGCAACTGTCGCTGTATTTTCCATTAGAGCCAAAGAAGAGGGCAAAAAACTGGAAACGTTTATTTAAAGTGACAAGTCAGAAAAAGCACTAAAGAGACCTCGAAACACACCGACTCGCGCCTCCTCTCGTCCCACGTTCTACTTACACACGCGCTCAGTTCAGTTCATTCCAGAAGGCTGACATTAACACACCATAAACCAAACTCCCAGCATACCTCACAAAACAACAGCGCTTCTGTGGTTCCCCAACAAATAAACCCGACCGAAGTGACTCCTCCGTAATAAATCCCGCTAAATATTTCTGATGAGCCCTCAGAAATAAACCCGCCAATTAAAAAAAGATAACATCCATCGCCCCGCCCACTTTTTCAGGGGCAGGCAGAAACCTGTTTCCTGCGAGACGTTCCATTCTTCGTCAGCTACTTTCCTTGCTACGCGCACACCGAGGCGGCCCCCGGCTGATGAGGAGGGGCGAGTGGGAGCTGGCAGGCTTCTGTTGGCAGGGTCTCTGGCGGGTAAGCTGCCACACACTCTTCGGTAGCCGCCTGCCACCGCTGGCTCCATTGTGGTTGGCCCTAATTAGAGTGCTCAGTGATTTAGGCTGCGTCTTGAAGTGCGGCGCGCCTGCCAAGGGTCGGATATTTTCCACCGTTAATATATAGAGGCTGGAAGTTTGCGCTTTAAGCTCCGAGAGTGTTAAAAGCAGAAAAATCACGCGCTAGCTGTGCTGTTGGAGCAATAAACAGATCTTACGGCGCTGGCACGGGCAGGCCAAAACATCCAAAATCTGACTTGTAATATTTTTACAAGTCTCTCTTTTCTCGTCGCATGTAAAACATGAGCCAGATCTGATGTTGGTTTTTAATA
>JAZGTI010014286.1:0-14207 GCA_036877585.1 Botia kubotai
ATTCTGCCCTGTACTAAAACCCATGACTAAACAACATCTAAACCTGTTTGAGCTTTGTTAACTGGACTCTGAAGCAGAACCTGAAATATCTTTTATCTTTTTATATTTCTCCTGTATACCTCTGCACCAGTGATATTGTGGACTCGTATTGCGGGCTTGTAGCTGACATTAATGTCATTGGAGTATGTTTGGAGTGCTGACTCCTATCTGTGATGATTACAAGTAGAAAAAAATGCCTCAGCTCACACCTCCGCTGTCTCTTCTCCAACAAAAAATTAAAAACACAACCCTATATCATGCACATGTTTTTTTCATCTTGCAGAACACCATCCATCAAACCTTTATTTAAATCAAGTATGTTTTCATCAATCAAGCTTTCCTGCTTTCCTGAAATCAAGCTTTCCTGTAGCTCAGTGGTTAGAGCATGGTGTTAACAACACCAAGATCATGGGTTTGATCCCAGGGATTGCACATACTCAATGTATAGTGATCAATGTGTAGTATAATGCAATGTAAGTCGCTTTGGATAAAAGCGTCTGCCAAATGCCTGAATGTAAATGTTTTCACTAAGACAAAATAGGCCTAAAATCAATAAATATAACATACATTTTTTTTTAAAGTAAAACAACCTTTAGGTTGTCTTGTCATCATTTGCATGGAGAACTGCATTATTAAGGTCTTGAACTTCATGAGAACAAGAATTTTTTTATATACTCCAAAATAAATTTCTATTATCCAACACATAGGATTTACAGGGTATTTTGCAGTCTCTGATTAAACTGCATAAATACATTTCCATTAAAGAAGGAAGGTGATGCTTTAAGTTAAGTAGATATTTTAATACATATCAAAAGGCATCATACAAACATGATTGGTCAGTTTTGGTCATGCAATTCATATTTTAAGATATTCTTAAATCAAGTAAAAAGTGAGATATTAGGGCATATTAGGGTTTGGCGTTGCTTTTATTGTTAAAATGTTTGTTTGCCACTAGAGGGCAGTACTATATAGAGTTCATTGTAAAGTCACTGTAAGTCAGATGTTAAAAGGGACACATTTCAATGACAGCTAACAGCTTTACAAAGAATGACATTGTTACATTGTAACTACTGGCTTTTCTTTCATTTTTTTAATTTAATGATCTCGTCATTTCCATATGGTATCAAATGTATGTGTAGCCTACATATGAACCAAACAGCACTTCAGCATGGGTCCTGGAAGAGCTATTTGGTGCATATGTAGGCTACACATACATGTTTGAACTGTACTCATTGTGTCAAAAAATAAAATTCACAACCAAGGTTTATTTCGACTGTGCTAAGCAACTTGTGGGATTGTGTCTTTATATTTTCTATTCATTTATCATGAGATGAAAGATAAAAAACTGATAAGATCTGACAAATGATAAAAAAAATTAAAGCAGCATGACTCTGTCATGTTACTCTGTCACTACGCCTTATTTCTGCCAGTTAACGTTTCCATGTCTTTTTGAGAATATATGTATATGGAACTTTTTGACCTCGTTGTTGTAATTAAAGTGTCATTTAAAAAATGTCCAGTTTTATGTAATTAGCCACTGGGAAGTGCATCTTGACATAAATCAGCACAGTTAAATGTATATTCCTTTTCTTATCATGCTTCTCATTATTTTCTTCTTCTAATTCTAATTCTTATTATTATTATTATATTACGGTTATTATTATAGAAAATCAAATTGTCTAGATCTTTGCATGGAACAGACCTTCAGTTTAAGTTAATGGACGGTCAGTAGACTTTATTCTAAGGAACTGTGAAATGCCTTTTGTAATCGGTTTTACAATAATGATACTGATAAGTCTATATGGAAAACAAATAATTCCAGTTTTAATTATCTATTAAATGTAACATTGTTATATATATATATATATATAAATAAATCATTGCGGTTCGGGCTGAGTGGCTGTATCATCACAATTTCCCCTGTAGCAAATGCCTCTGATTGGGTTCGAAAGCAAAGCTGCTCTGAACTTTAATATTTACATCATGAACGCCCACAGGAGACGGCTGTGGGATTATCGAAGAGAAATATCGCTCATCATCTCCATCCGGGCGAGTGTGTAAGTGTGTGTGTGTGTGTGCGCGTGTCTGTTTAAGTCAAATTTTTTAAAGGATGATATATCTTGGATATTTCCTGTTTCTTTTTTGTGGGCTCACGCGTGTCATGGCAAGTTATCCGATATGGTGGTGAGTTTGATGTCTTTTTAAACTTTCTTGGTAAAATACAATGGGTTAAGTACGGCTTTTAAACGTAAATGACATGGATTTAACTTGACAATGATTTTTAATGTCGTGACGTCAGCTGTCACCAATACCGGTATTGATTAGCTAATCTGAAACCCGCTTTGTAACTGTTTCTGTCTGTCGTGCACCTGTTAATTTTTGGAGTTCCTTAAAAATAAACTGCAGGAAACATTTTTAGCAAAATAAAGTTGAGCAACAGCTATGCCCAATTTAGTTTACAATACTAAACAAATGTGTTAAACTAAAACGTGTTACAAATAATAAACAAATAACATTTTTTTCTCAGGGATTCACATGTCGGCTTTTTTGTTAATTGTTGTCAATATCAAACTGTTTAGGTGCACCTATGATACATACAGGCTATTTAAATAAATTAATAAATAAAACCGTAAAGAACACCAAATGTCTTTCACCATTGATCGGCGCTGTTTAATTGGTTTAGATTGTCTAAACCATATAAATTATTTCTATTGCATCAAAATATCCGAAATTGAATAGGATTTTATTAATTTTATTTTTTATATCATTACAATATATTGTATTTAAAATAAAAACTTATAAACAAAATTAATACAGCAAATTCACATTTTGCTTATGGATTGGAAAATTATTTTACATCAAGCCTATATACATCGCTTTTGCAGAATATGTTGTGGAAATATATTATTTAAATTTATATTTTAAAAATAACTAGTACATTACAATGCATTTAAAAAAAATTCTATTATACTTTACAGTGCAGATCTTACAAATATTCACACGATTCTCAAGAACTAACCTGCTTTACTAATTTCACTCACATACTTAAAAGATGAGGGAGGCACGACAATAAAGCAGAGTTTTCTCAGTGGCTGCAAAAGCTGTAATTAAGTAGGTCATTAGTCACAGTCTAGGCCATTTTTTTGTTAATTGTTGTCTGTCTAACCTTCCTGAGGTTTCAAAAGCAGGGCTTTTCTTCTTATTCACAAGGCAAATTCGGTTCAAACATCCATAGATTTCCATTGCTTTTTATGGGTAGCCAATTCAGGGGTACACTAGCAGGACACAAGTGCTAAACTTGGGCTATAACTATAAAGATATACACCTGTCTTACAATATAAGACAAAAAAATAAATAAAACCAACAAGCTCATGTATGCTGTTAATTGCCTTTGGAATTACATGTTTAACATCAATTAAAGACATGTTGAGATTAAAAAGTATTTAACATGAAAACCCTGCATTGCTTTTAATTTGCATTAGCCACTGTATTTGCTTATGAGAGGATAAACAGATACAAAACAGCTTCTGACTAAAGGGATTCTGGCTGGTACATTACCTTTGGTTACAGAGCTTCCTGTAGCTTATGTGGCAGAACAAGGTGCCAGCAAATGTCAAAGTCATAGATTAGATTTATAGGGACTGCACAAACAGGCTAAATGTATACACTGAATACACATTAAGTTGCTTTGGATAAAACCAACAAGTACAATAAGACACAGAGTTCAGGTTTCCCCTAACAGAAGTGACACATGTCAAAATATAATAAACATCACTGGGCAATTTCATTGCAGTTCACCAGCACAGCTCCAGAATGACTGCAGGTTATTGCAAGGGTGATAATGGCTGTGTGAGGATGAAGGCCACAGTGGATAGAGTTGACTAGCATAGGGCAGGTATAGAGAGCAGGTTCATGGCTTCCTGGATCTCCTCATGACATGGTGTTGCCTGACTGCACCCTAAAACCTCCCCACCCCACCCACACTCCACCTTAAAAGATAAATACCTGGAGGTGAAATCTTGCCGCACATTCCTTCCAAACACTTCTTTCTTGATGTCAAAGTCGGCTTTGTGCCCCCAGGGACTACAAGTAAAGTGGTAATTCAGATGTGCACTTGCTTGGGCTTGCTAAAAAATGCATTAAAACCTAGACTGGATAAACTTAAGATGAAAAGTGAACAAATATATATAGCTAAGACTTTAGAGAAAAGGGATTGTTCATTTTTGTGCTTTTGTCTTTTAATTACCCAGGTTTAAGAGATTTGGGGAAAGCAAAGATGGTACTGTTCTGCCAGGGTGTCAAACTGTCAAATTTGTTTGGTTGGGATAACACTAAAATATGACAACTTGGCACAGGCATAGAATTTTAAAGAGGAGAAATTCACATGCCCTGTGCATATCAGAATAACCTCATCAATGTGTGTGCTTAGAGTGTTTATTTCATCAGATTACAAATTGGATAAATATGTCTTCTCCAACATCAGCACATTTCAGCCATACAGTAAAAAAAGTGACAGTACAGTGAATTTTGTTTGTTTAGAACCAACAATTGGTCTTTCGAGTTCCACTCTTCAATCTCTGTGTTGTTTTTGGAGGGGTGGGTTTCTCTGTTCTTAATAAATGATAGGCTCAATATCACGAGCTGCAGCAGATAAGCAGGTCAGACACACACCCAAGACAGCTGAGCGTGAGGACTGTCACTAAACCATCTGTTCACCTTACTCAGTGCTGGTGACATCTCAAATTAATCAGCTTCTGTCAGAGCACAATTCCAAAGTATGAGGTGCTGATTTTAGCCATCAACAGCGTTACCATTAATTATCATTTTAGTCTTGACTGCATTGTACCTGAAGGCTGTCCATGCTTGATTAAAGTTTCACCTACAAACCATTTGCCAGATAAAAAAAAACTGTGAAACAGATGATTTACAAGATTCCTCTTGTAAAACAGACGATATACTGTACATACCTCTGTCAATCACACAATTTAAATCTATATAATTATATGCAGTTAAAATTCTATATTCTTCTGTATATTTATTTCTGTAACTTAAAAATAACTCTATTGTATATTTTTTTAAGTACATTTCCTACCAATTGTCAATGCGCAAAAATCTCATTCCCATCTCATTGCTAATTTACAGTAAAAAATTACAGCAGTAAGAATCTAACTGGTCAATGGTTTGAGAGGCTACTCAGACCCTGAGGTGAAGAACTGACAAAGGCAAAGTGAAGGTCAAATTGTAATAGGAGTTACTTAATAAACAAACAGTTAATAACTTAATACTTAATAAATAAACAGTTTTGCTACACCCTGCTAGAAGGTTGAATCTCTTCTTGGGCCAGTTTCATTCAAGTTCTCTGGTTTACTGCTCTCTCTTAGATCTTAAAGTAAAATTCTGATTAAGCTGACTCATGGCTTAAAATGTCAGAGCACAGCTTGCACAAAGCATGTACTCTATAACCTGTTGATGTAAATTTAGACAAAAGCAGTCATAGAACTGAAGTTTATGTCATGGAAAGTAACAAGGATATTTTTAACTGTCTAGAACTGAAAAGTATGTGTACTTCTTTTTTCTCCAGTTCTTCTGGCTGTTTGGGAAGAAACAATTCCAATTAATGACAGCCAGTGATAGGCTTTTCTCTAGGCCAAGAAAATTGATCTGAGACCTTATCTATTTCCTTTACAGCCAAAGTTTTCACACCATTACAGTGGCTGAGTGGAAGTGTGGTGGAATGCACAGGTAGAGGAACTGGTTTTAGGAAACTGGATTTAGAGAGCACCATAGCCTTTGTTATTGAGAGAGCCCTTCAGATCTAATCACTGCCAGTCAGGGGTCAGCCAGGGGTTCACTTGTTGTGATTAGTATGACAACTGTGATTCAGACCCTAACACAGGTCAACAAACACAGGGCTACTTCGTAACAATAGATGTAGTAACAATACATAAAACATTTATTGAGTGTCAAACAATTTTGTCTGTTTGATGGTTAAGCACTATGTATGTACAAAGGGTTCTATAGGTTGAGGGCCTAGAATTATAAATATTGCTATATTACTAATATAGTACCAACAGTTTACAAACTTCCCACAGCTTACCAGCAGAAACTCCAAATTGTTAGTGAGGAGCATGTTGGCACAAAACCTAAACCTTGTGTCATCAAAGCACAATGGAGTTCAAACAACTGTTAGTCAAGTGTCTTCTGATGCTTAGCAAAACTAGCACTTTTGGACAGTTTATGGATGTCTGTGGCCTTTAATGACAAGGCACCTACCCAGCACTGTGAACCCCTGATCTGTATACTGCTCCTGTCTCACATGTGTTATGGCTTTATCCGAACTCCTCTCACAAGGCAAAAGATCTTCAATGTCTACAACAGGTTCCAACAACAAATAAAAAGCACAATAATTCCTACTGGTGTTTGTACAAGCTCTAAATTGGTGTGCTACGCTGTTGGATTGATCTCAATTTGGGACCCATATATTTAATAGTTTACATGTTACACTTTGATTGTTCAAATCATATCTATTCTGGCGATTAAAATAAGCATTGCAGACACACCACCTGCTTTAATTTTATAATCATGAGCAGTTTGTCAACAAAATGTATCTGTGTTTGGAGCTATTTTGATCATTTACCAATAACTATCACCACTATATGTTATCTTTAATATCACCACTATATATCACCAACACATGTTGTTTCTTGCACTCTGTTGTGTTGGTGACCCCATCATCACCTTTACAAGCTATACCTTAGTAAATGACCTTCACCAGAAAGACCAATGTTGGTCAGTTTTGGACTATATTGGCTTGGGTTTGCTAGCTCCATCAGCTAGACCAGCCTCAGACCAGCTTAACCCAAATTGTGCTAGCATAAAAGTTCTTTTACTTCAGTTAGTCTTTGGGTACTATAACAATAACTTTAGCTACTTGTTGTGGCTGCAACGTTGTTATGGACAGCATGATAAGTGTATCGACAAAAAAAAGATACTATGGTGAGCTTTGTATGAGTCAGTTGCTTACCTTCATGTTTTCTTCATCAGGTCTCTGGCAGTGGGCCACCAGTACACTTCATTGGGTACCCAGCCCATCCTCTGCAGCTCTATCCCCGGCCTGGTCCCCAAGCAGCTCCGCTTCTGCCGCAACTACATTGAAATAATGCCCAGTGTAGCAGAGGGGGTGAAAATCGGCATCCTGGAGTGCCAGCATCAGTTCCGTGGCCGTAGGTGGAACTGCACTACTATCAATAATAACCTGGCCATCTTTGGACCAGTGCTGGACAAAGGTAGGACCTTGCTAAAGGACAGTATGACAATTCAAAACAAAGAGAGAAAGAAGGAGGTTGCAACCAACTAGTCGACCAACTTGTTTTTTAATTGCCAGTGCTGAGATTAATATATGTGCCTTGTATGCTGATAATATTTTCTTATTAATGTGTCTATCACAACTTTGTGATATTAATTATTAATCAGAGGGTTTGTCATGCATGCCGATTGCCTAATGTTCCAGCTCTGAAAAAAATAATACCAAAATACTGTATATAGCACTCATGAAGGTCAATTATTAACCATAGTTTGCATGTCAGGGATTATATATTCTTTTAGTAGAAAGACAAATTTGCCTAATACAATGATATTGTAATGAAAATATGCAATAAGGCATATAAGATCATGCTATATTGTGAATAAAGTCACTTTTATTTAAAGTCAAGCCATTGTGCACTGTGGCTAACAACAGCCTTTAGTTAACTTTTATTCACAGCGTAACTCTGCCTCTGGTGCGCTTAATAGCTCTGGTGGAGCTTAATAATTCAACAGATTTTTATAGATACAACATTTCTCGTGAATTAGTTTCTAAACTGTAGGACAGGAAAACAGGAGCCATGCCTTTATTTGCCTGTAGTGAAGGCTACTTCAACATAACCTCACTCTCACCTCACAACAGTTTGTCTTTGTATTTAGCGATATTTGGCAATATAACACTCTGGTTTCTTAATTACACCAAAGCTGCCAATTGCACACAGCTCTGATTGCTGAGATTACACTGTTGTTCTGCTCACATTATTTATTGGCTGCTCTCAAATCCTGCTCTCAATGGGCATCAGTCAGGCGCACTGGACTATGACAGTTTGCACTTACGTAGCGATGTACTGTAATGTAATGTGGCTGGGCCATGTTTTGTTTGTTTCAGGCAAAGGGGATCTCCATATTTCTTACTGTTTGTGACAGTAAAGCTAATGCATCTCACAGCAAAAACAATTAATGTACCTCAAAGGCATTTAACCCTCTGGGGTCCGAGGGTGTTTTGGAGCCCTGGAGAAGTTTTGACATGCTCTGACATTTGTGCTTTTTTCAGGTGCTTATAAACATATAAATGGCTAAAGTCTGATAACACTGTATTCAGCACAAACTGGGCTACAATAATATCTGAGCTGCATGTATGTACATGATTGTCACTGAAGTCACTGAAATAAGGCCATAAAACACATACAGAACATTTAATTACAAGACTTTTGAGAACTGATCTTGTAGCCTAGAGTGTTTTCTGCAAAATGATTTGAGAATCATCTAGTTCACTCGTTCACACAAAACAGTATATTGATTTTAATTGTTGAAGACACTTTTTGTTTAGAACAGCCGTATGCAAGGAGGCTTGAATGATCATGAATAATGCTGTGATTCACACCTGAGAGAACAAAGACCCGCATAATGAGCTGCATAATGAGCCTTTCAGTCAGGTGTGTGATGATTTCTTCGATGATTTCTGCAGCTTTTCGGGGGCGTGCACATGATGACCTGACTCGCCTCGGATACTTTACATATGAACAGCGCGCTCAATGCGAGGCGGGATCACATTAGCGGTAATGAGGTGATACAGGAAAAAACGATACATCCTCTAACATTCATACGGATTACTTTAAAAGAGAATATTTGTTTTTGATTTGAATTGGTTTATGTAAAAGTACACACTTTAAGCTTTCTATACGTATATTTATTATGTATGTGGGGCACGTATTCACTGAGATTTAGGTTGTTTCATTTATGTGTCTGTGAAAATAGATGACGGAGACAGCGAAGGCAGAGTGCATACCCTGTCTGTTTTCTTCTTTTTATAAAAGCACAGGGTTTTATTGTTATTATGTATACATATTATTATGTATAGTGTATACAAATAAAAATAGACCCTTTACAGATTCGAATGACGTATTGGTTGTATTTGTACGATCAAAAATGACGGAGCATTTAACGTTCATTTCTGCGTTATCAAAACATGCCTCAAAACGCGCCGGTGCGTTTGTCGACCCCAGAGGGTTAAAGAGTATCTCACTATGTGTGTGCAACACAACACGCAACTTTGCAGATATACTTCATGTCTTTATGTGTTTATCTAAGGTGAAGTTATGAATGTGTTGTTTAGGTCTTTAATCAGCTTGGATTCTTGTGTACAGTACAAGTCTATGTGTGGCGGGGTGGTACAATTTTGAGGGCCAAGCCCAAGCAATTACCAATAAGAGGATCTGACTACGCCACCCTAGGAACTACCCTCAGGGAATAATACTCAAAACAACCCCAAAAATTGAGTGATGAAGCACACAGGTTCAGTTCCCACAGAGAATTTAGGCAGGAGACGTGGGTCAAGTATAAAAGATACAAATGTTTATTAATACAAGTATATTAAAATACTAAACACGAAGAATAAAAAGAAACTGGAAACCCCACTTCGAATCAAACAACACAAGTTTGAAACAAAAAGATAATACACTTCAACTTATCTGTAACATTTAATTAAACAAAAAAAATAAGCTGTACCAGCAGGGCTGAGGTTCCCAACGACCGGATACCGGAAGGAGTTTGGTTTTACAGGGACACACTTCCACACACCACCGTGCACTCGGGTCACACTATCAAACACTCAAAGAGTTACACAGCACACAATGAAGAACCCCCGCCACCAAGAGGAAGATCCGTCACCCGTGGACCACAGCTCCTGCAATAAATCAAAAATAAGTAAATAACAGAATTGACCTCACACAAAACACAATATGGACATCAATTTATTAATAAGATAACCCCACACAATGTGGGTATCACACCAAACAAAAATGTTAAGAAAGTATGAAATATTTGATTTACAATATTTGGATAGAGAAGGATTTGAAATATTTGACCAAAATTACAAATTCAGCCACCTGAAGTCAAACATAAATGATAACCTATAAGTCAAGATGAATGATCCAATGATGGATAACAGAAATACACAAAACAACCAACAGAGAAACAGAAAAGATAAGTAAACCAAAATAAACTTTTCTTCCAAATTAAAGACAAAAAGAAAACAAAAGAGAAATTTAACAAATGAAAAAGAAAAAGAGACAGAACAGTTTTTATTTACTCTCAAAAGAAAGAGATCAAACTCCCCAAAACAAATACACATGAAGCGGAGCACAAAACGGCATGATAACAATCAGACACGGATAGTCCCCTGTCGTTAATGAGAACGACGGCGTCTGTATGCACTTTAGCAGCACGAAGAAAAGGACAGCAGCAAACAATCACGGTCAAAACGAGAGGGAGAATCCTGAGAGCGACCACAAAATGAAACATTACTCAGTGTCGTGCTCTTTCTTAATTATAGTTGCATTTAAAATGCTTACCGTCAGGATATCACATTAAATAAAACACCTACAGGCACAGGTTTGTCAGTCTTACGCACTGATGGCACAATGGGACGCAGGGAATCATGCCTATTAACACACAACAATGTTAACCCCATATCCACATGCTGACCCAAAACAAACGCATACACACAAACGTACCTGAGAGGCGAACAGTCATCAAATCCACTAAACTAGCGCTGAAAAAGCACCAGAACAAGTCAATGCACTACAAACAAAGACGCTTTAGAAATTAAACATAAATCAGTTTAAAATAACCGCCTATTAAACCATAGCGCACTTACCTGCAACCGCCGTCAACATAGACAGAAAGGGGGAAGTTAGATGTGACGCATCCCAGGCAACAGCCCTTATATTACACCTACTACGTGCTTATAGGTGAATACTGCTGTCAATCACTTAGTCCTGTCACATTCCACCCCTAGTTTCTGCAACGTCGCCTCAACGGTGAACCAACAACAGCCCACTTAGTTCCACGGTCGGAAAAGTGCACCAACTGTACTATCCACTATACTAGACACTGAGCCCTCACCCACTGCTCGAGGGAGATGGTGCATGTTAGAGTGCTGACCTGCAGTTCTCCTCCCAGTCCTTCTCACCACACTCTCGGCTACCTCCAATGAATTGGGAGGCAATACCCTGGCTGCCAACCCATCTCAACCTCAGGTAAATCCTGATCAATCAAAGCCTTTAGCAGAGATCGGTGCACATGCTTTACTTTACCCAAATCTGTGATGGGGGCAATGGTGTATACTGGCCCACCTTCCTTAGGCACCCTCATGACCTGGTACACCACTGAGCTCCACAGGTCCTGGATTTTACATCTACCCCTCACGCTATAATCACGGAGRTTTACCAGTTGACCCTCCTTCAGTGTCGCTTCCCTTACTTTTAGGTTATGCTGGGCCTTTCACCAATGAGCTGCAGCACCCAAACGTTCACGGGCACCCTCAAACGTGACTTTTAACCGACCCTGCTGCTCCAGAATCCACCTATGAACACTACCAGCTGATGGCTCTTGGACTCTGCCCAACAGGAAGTCAACAGGGAGTCTGGGCTCCTGCCCAAACATTAAAAAATATGGAGATTCCCCAGTTGCCTGATGAGGGGTAGTGTTATAAGCAAAGAGTACCTGGGGGAGACAGAGTGGCCAATCGCCCTTTCTGGAAAGCGGTAAGGGGCGCAACAGGTTGTGCAATGTCCTGTTAAAACATTCACACTGACCGTTCCCAGCAGGGTGATATAGGGTGGTACATGACTTCGACTCCATACAAAGAACAGAGTTGCTGGATAAGAGTGGATTCAAAATTACGGCCTTGGTCAGAGTGGATACGACCCGGCACACCAAATCTACAAAACCACTCTACCACAAGAACCTGAGCTATGGTCTCTGCCCGTTGGTCTATAGTGGGTACAAAGTGTATTTTGTAAATATATCAGTCATGACTAACACATTCTCAAGCCCAGACCTTGACGGCTCTAACATAGTAAAATCCAAAGCCAAAATTTCATTAGGACGAGCTGCCAACAAATGTCTCATAAAACCACCAGGGGCAGATGGGACACCTTTAGCACACTGGCACTGCTCGCACTCCTGGCACCAGCGGGCAATATCCGCAAACATCCCCGGCTAGTAGCATCGCACAAGCTGGGATGTACGTTCCACCCCCTGGTGCCCATGCTGTTGATGAAGCTGGGTCAAGACTTCGTGCTTCATGACTGCTGGCAATAACACCTGGAAGACCTCCTCCCCACCATCGGGGCGAAACACACGTCGATGGAGCACCCCATCAGTCTCCACCAGGCGGTCCCACTGCCGAAGCAGAATAACTGCCTTTAACTTTGAGAGTTTCTTACTCTCTTCAGGAGTCGGAGGCAACTTGTGCCTCCAGAACACCAACAACTCTCCTATGACTGAATCTTCTACCTGCTGAGCACCCATATCCCTACTAGAGGAACAAGGAAATGAGGTAACCGATTTACCTGGGCCACAGATTCAATCTGGGCATCTTGCTGTAATGCCACTGGAACAGCCACGCCTGGACACAACTCATGCACTTCTCCTGTACCTGAAAAGTTTTGACGTGACAAGGCATCAGCATTGCAATTACTTCTCCCTGACCTATATTTGATCTCTGTTGTCAGAAAAAAACACCACACATTTATGGCCCAACAAGTACTCCCTTAATTTTTCAGTCATGGCCCACTTTAGCGCTAAAAACTCCAGTTTCATAGAACTGTAATTAGATGTATTCCGCTCAGTGGGCCTAAGACTGCGACTGCCATACGCTATAGGGCGCACCTTACCTTGCTGCTCCTGGGAAAGGACTGCCCCTAGTCCCCCATGACTGCCGTCTACCTCTAAAATAAAAGGCAGTGAAAAGTCAGCATAGGCGAGAACTGGGGCCGTTGTTAACTTGCCTTTCAACCCCTCAAAACTACACTGACATTTCGCAGACCAGGCTTCCGCAAAATCCTGAGCCCCCTGCTTTGGGTGCTTTGAGTTTGCTAGCTGAGCCACCAACCTCTGGAGAGGGGCAACCAACTTGGCAAACCCCTCCACAAAGCGGCGGTAATAGCTAGCGAACCCCAAAAATGTGCGCAACTCTGAAACACAGGTTGGACGAGGCCATTGTGCAACCGCCTCCACTTTACCTGGGTCAGTAGAAACCCCTTCCGAGGAGATGACATGCCCTAAATAGTGTACTTCCTTTTTAAAGAAAGCACACTTAGATAGTTTGACCTTTAGACCTTCCCTCAACAAGCGGCTCAATACAACTTCCATCCGAGCAAGATGTTGCTCCACAGAGGAGGAAAAGACGACAATATCGTCAAGATATAGAAGTAAGGACTGGTACTGCTGATCCCCAAACAACCGCTCCATCAATCGTTGGAAGGTGCTTGGGGCATTGCTCAACCCGAATGGTATCCTGTTCCACTCAAAGAGGTTTGCAGCTCCAAGCTGTAACCAATGACAGGATCTAAGCTGCTCCTGATCCCACAACCCAAAATTAGTTACAAAGCAACTCTCCGTAATGGTGGACACCATGGAACCAGTGTTCACCAGGCAAGGTACCTGAACCCCACCCATAGTTACAACGAGCTGTGGACACGTAGACATAAAGCCTGACATAAAATCAGAACCAGTGCCATCTGTGGAGCCTATCCCTTTCCCAACCAAGTTGTGGCCCTGCAACTCGGTGGGAACTAGTTTTCCGACAGCTGCATAGACGAGGACTGCTCACCCCTAATTAAAGCCGAATGGTCGGATGGGTCTCTTTTCCTCATCGCAATCTCTGGCAAAATGGCCAGGTTGCTGACACCTCCTACAAATTAACCCTCTGGGGTCGACAAACCAGCTGGCGCCTTTTGAGGCATGTTTTCATGATAACGCGGGAAAGAACGTAAAATGCTCCGTCATTTTTGATCCTACAGATACAACCAATACATCATTCGAATCTGTAAAGGGTCTATTTTTATTTGTATACACTC
>JAZGTI010014287.1:0-13749 GCA_036877585.1 Botia kubotai
CAGTAATCTCAGGCACCTCTGTGTGGCCACAGAAGCAGCAGCATCCAGTGCGAACTGTCTCATGACACTCTCCTCCAGGTATTTCTGCTCCCATTTGGTCATGTCGGCCTCCAGGGCCAGAATCCTCTCTTCTTTTTCTCTCAGATGCTCCATTAAAGCCGCTGTACTAAACTCAGGACCAACTGTGTTCTGAGACCCACCCTGTCTCTGTTTGAGAGAGAGAGCGAGAGCGAGAAAGAGAGAGAGAGAATGTAAATGTAGAACTTTGGGAGAATGTTAGTTAACATTCTGAGCTAACATTCTCATTTCCTGTTAGCTGAGATGGCCCTGCTTCACAAATGATGAGAAAGATTAAATCAGAAATATTTATACATATATTTCACCTTATACTGAAAAAATAATCAGAAAAGTCTAATAAAAACTATTCTGAGGTTAAGTACCACTGATCTATATGATTCAAATCTTGTCTGATGGTTTCAATCAGGTGGCATGAACAGCACAGAGGAGGGATGTGCAGTCTCTGGGTCCCTAATGAAGAATACAGCTGTCTGCTCTCTCTCTGTCTGTCTCTTTCTCTCTCTCTTACACACACACACACACACACACACACACGGACACACACACACACACGGACACACAGACACACACACAATCTTTCCTCCAGATCTTTCCTCCAGATTAGGGCACAGTAAAAACACTGGATTGGGACACACAGGAAGAGGATTTGTGGTGAAATAAAAAGGAAATCTCCACAGGGACAGTGAGAGCGCCTGTTACCTCCAGCCGAGACTCATCCATGTACGATGTGTTCTTTGACTGTTTGTGCATGTGTGTGTGGTCATGGTATTCATTACGTTATGGGCACAAAAATGTACCCACAAGTAATACCAGTAAATTTTGACCTAAATTTTGGCCTAAAAAGTCCCCAAATGAGGACAAGTTTATTAATCATACAGCTCAAAAAATAAACATAACTGTCTTTATATATATTTCAAAATTTTTACATTAATAATTTTTACATAAACACCAAAATGGCTAATAAGAATCACTGTTGAGAAGTAGTACTTCAAAAAACACCTAAAAATAAAATTAGGGAAAAGTACACCTAATTGTCCTAAAAATAATCAAAATGCAAACTCCTAAGAGAAAATCCTGAAATCTCATTTTCATATGCAAAATATTTTCTGAATTTCAGATGAAATATGATCCTCACATTTTCCTGACAGGCTTAGTAAGATTCATTTATGTTTGTATCAAACATGAGTGTTAATGCATTTTTACCTGTTGCATGCGAAGAGACTCCAGTTCTCTCTCCAGTCGTATGCGCAGCCGATGCTCCAGCTGTTCCCGCTTCTCGCAGGCAGCCTGCAGCTGCGCTAGAGCCTGCTGCATCCGCTCCACCTTCTCCACATACACCTGCTTCTTCTTCAGCTATACAGACACAAAAAGCAGAACATACTGTTGCTCCCACCTTACAATGCCTCTCTGTATCCCCCAACCCCCCCACTCTACATTTCTGAAAACCACCAACAGCCATAATTGAAACCAAAATGAATGCCCCAGTTTAGCTCGGAGGGGTGAACACAGAAGGTCCAGAGAGCGCAGAAGTGTTTGGCTCCCATCTGGAAGGGGTGGGTGGAGAGGGCAAGAATTCAGCCATCTTCAAGTCCTTTCATGAGACTCAAGGGGCTTTGTTAGGGGAACAAGCGGGTGTTTGTGACAGGGCAAAACAAAAGTGGAACGGCCCGGTGCATTTTGGGACGAGAGGGTATATGGCCTGTTCAGCACAGGCCAAAAGGCCATCTGGGAGCACGCCAGAAGACTGCAACTGTCGCAAGCACTCAACTGCCGAGTTTAGAGCAGTCATCTTTGGTTTGAAGGTTTTTTCTTGCATTCTTGCCTTTTTGAAGCTTTTTTTGGCTCGAATAGAGGTTGTGTGGTTTCAGAAAAGGTTGTGGCCAACGGTTCATTCGAGCTTAAAGATCTTAACTGTGGCAATAAAGAGGGAAGAACTTCAAACCCCTTCTGAAGGCTGAGCTCAAACACAGGGACAGTGTTTAATAGTAACACTGGTTGTGACTCAATAAAATGGTTTTGGCATTTGGTAAAAGTAAAAATGACATTTACTGGCCATTTTATTATTTTTCTATATAAATAAATATACACAAAACCTTCTATGTCAACAGTAAAAAATTTTACAGATATGCATTTCAAACTAAAGTTACTTTTAATTATTTTTGTTGTTGTTTACTGTTTTCGGTTCTTTAATATTACATTTATATAATGCGGTATCTGAAATAGTTCAATCCCCCTAAAACTCTCCAGCAAAATGGTGCCAAATAGGCAAAATGCCTCAACCCTGAATCTGGATGGCAATATGATTCAGCAACTCCTCAGCCAAAAGAAAATAAAGAAAACAAAACAAGATTTCCTCTACCTACACTTATTTATATTTTTGAGGCTTTAAAAGAAGGAAATATTGTGTCCACAAGGGGTCGCACAACGTGGAAACAGATTGTAGAAACTATGGAGTGAATGTTTTTCAGCATGTAAAGGGACTGCAATACTAATTTTTAAATATTTACTACAGGTGTGCTACTGCTTAGCGATAAAACACAGCAATGCAAAATACTACACATTAGTTAAACAATTAGTTATCAAGCTCGCGATCTAGCTAACATTGGCTTCATTTTATTTACGCAGGTAAGACAATGAACATTTGTTTGATTGGCAGTTTGATTGGCAGTTTGATTGGCAAACTGATAAAAAGAAGGAAACTTTACAGTAAACAGAAATTGCTCTTGAAGAACTACAATGAACGGTTCATTAGACTACAAGTGGTTACCGTGAGGTCACAACACACAGAAAACCATCGGAAAAACATAAAAAGGGGGGTGAGGCCTGGTTGCGCTTCTTTTTTCACACGAAAATCCCTTTGTTTATCCCTTAAAAATGTAGGGTGTGTTCACAAGAGCCACTTTATAAACAAGAATTTGTCAAGTAAGAGGGCACACATCTACATAAGCATAGAATCACAGTTATGGTGACAGAAACTGTGAATGATTTGCTCAAAGTGAGTTTTGAGGCTCTTGTGAACACACCATACATTTTAATTTTAGTATTCGGGTGGAAAACAGCATCTCTTCAAGAGTCCACTAACAATTCATAAATGCTGCAAAGATACAAAATGATGATGATCTTTACCTCTTCCTCCAGTTTGACCACTTTAGCTTGGGCATTGTTCAAGGCCTGATCACGGATCTCAATGTGCCTGCGCTGGTCTTCGTTTGTTGAGCGAAGTGAATTCAACTCAATCTCCAACTTCTCCTTCTCTCTCTGAGTCTCTTTATCTGAAAAACAAGTAACATTTGTGAAGAATGTAAATGGCTATAAGTTGTTATTCACATCTGAAGGTTCACTCGTAAATGTTCATACATATTTCAAAACAAGTTTACAAGGTTGCAAGTAATTTAAGCGCATTTCATTGGCTTCAGGGAGCATCTAGATTTCCTCCAGATGTTTGAGGTCCACTCACTCTGAGCCAGAAGCTGTGAGATGGTTTTACGATTGTCTTCGGTGCCCTCACACTCTTTAGCGGCTAACTGCTTGTTGGCCGTATCCATTCGCTCTGTTAAAAGAAAGAAAATACTGTAATACTTTCCCTTCATGTTACAGTAAAAAAAAAGTTTATCCATGTGTGAAAGATTACAAAAATTTTGGAAACTTGGATACAGAAACCACAGTATGTCAAATAGCTCTTGATTGTTAATGTAGAGGAACGCATTCATGTGAAAACATTATATGGCATTTTATTAACAAATGTGGTTAATATTATTTGACCACAATCTCAAATCTTTCTCGAATGCTAATCCCAAAATAAAAATATTATGCTACTCTAACTCTGAATAAATATTTCCTACAATAAATGCAGCAAATAGCTCTAATTAATTTAACAGATGTTTTGTGTGATATTCTCTGTCCCTACAGGATAAATAACATTGCTCATATTCCAGATCTTTTCTCACTAATAAAATACCATGAGGACTGGTTGCTCGGCAAATTGGAAAACAAAAATCTAACAAACATTTTACATGAGCCCAATTCCCAAAGACTGTTCTTGACATAATTCACAATCGAATGTCAAGTCAAAAACTGGCCTAGATAAAAGGGCCATTATATAGCAGCGGTTGCTGCTTTTTTTTGCGATGGCAAACCATTCAAGGAAGTGGGCCAAACATTAACACAATACTTTCCCCTGCATTACACCAAGATGAGCATGCCAGAATCAAATGCCTTCCCTCTTAATACAAATCAAGATTCTAATCTAGTTTATTATTCAAGAGTTTTACATTTTTAAATGCTTGTGAAAGTTCAGAAGCCCATGCAAAATATACCATGACAATAACAGGCTTTTGTGGGTGGTTGCAAACATGGTTTTAGCCCATTGCTTTGCAGTTGCTAGGGTGTTTTGGATAGTTGCTAGGGTATTGATTGATGATTGCGAGGGGGTTTTGGTTGGTTGCTTACTGGCTTAAATCCAAAGAGCTTAGCAACAAGTCTCAATGATATTCTGGTGTCTAGCCTATGGAACTTCCTTGCCTGTTTTATCACCCCTTAATGCCATCCATGCATATGAGCAAAATAAACAGTCACGCTTACCTTAGCAATTGCCACTAAATAATATATAGTATACATAGTATATAAAGTACTTCTGCTGTTGTTCCACAATATACTTTGTCTATTAGGCTACAGAAAGCATGAGAAACATTGAGAGAAATAAAAGAAAAGCAGGAGAGGGAAGAAAAAAAATTAGCTGTAAAATTCTGTGGAAGCTCCCTGTGGATTCGAAGTCTGGGCACGCTGCCATAAATCAGGATTTCTCTGTTCTCTGCTGGACTAAAGAAAACAGAGGCATGATCGCAGAGGTGACCACACTGAGGTAAAGTAAGTCAGCTCACAGCAGCAGAGAAATGAGACGGAGACCGTTGCTTTGGTTTAAACTCAAAGAGATAATGCACAGGGCCATGAGACATCACACAAAAGAAAGAATCAGAATGAATATTCAAAAGCCTTAAGCATTGGAGAAGAATAAGAATGTTCTTCAAAAGCTCACCTCAATGTTCTCGTTTACAGACCACATAGTGTAACTCCATTTCATTTTCATTCACGTTTTAAAGGTATATTGTTCTATATCTTTTACCTTATTATGAACATGGAGAGACTAATGCTGGTTGTTTAACTCTTGTTGATTTTTTAAATCATCAAGACCCATTCGTTTTATTCAAAAGGGATAAGTCTTTACATTTTGGTTGTCCTAAAATGTCAAAAATGATTTTGTCTGCTAGAAATGAGACTCAAACATATGAACAAAGCATACACTTAAACTTAATCCCATAAATGGTGCAATCTATAATAAAAACACTTTGGAATAAGCTTGGAATCGGTGCTTACTAAGCTCTAATATAGTAACCTGGTACAATTTATGAACACTCCCTTTATAATAGTCGGTAAATGCTGCTAATACTCTCTTAAATGATGCTGCTTTGTTCTTACCTCTCAAGTCTCTGTTGAAGTCATGCAGCCTGCGCACCTCCAACTCCAACTTATTTCTCATGGTCTTCTCCAGAGCCTCCCTCTTAGAGGACGATTTGGCTAGGTTGTCATAGGCTTCAGACACCATCTGAATCTCAGACTCCAGCTGCAAGGCAAAAATATGCTATTAACAGTGCTGCATTGTTAAAACATGAAAATATGAAGTCTACATATTTAGGTATACAAAGGTATATAAGCTCTGTACAGGGGCAGTGTTGTTCGGGGAGTAATCATAGATTTTAACCATGTTGGATGAGTAAAAAACAGTTTAAATGCCAATATTGAGATTATACTTGATATAGTGATATACTGAACTAGGTTTTATATGCTCTAAAACTATATAATACTGTATACCTATATAAAACTATGTAATGTGAACCTTCAAGAGGTACTTGCCTTCTGCAGTTTGGATACCTTCTCCCCACACACTTCCAACTCTTGCTTGAGCAATCGGTTCTCTTCTGACAGCATGTCCACCATTTGCTGGGCCCGGGCTAGCATGGTGTAAGGATCTCCCTGCATGGAGTGTGAGTGTGGGTGTGGGAAGTGTTGTCCTGGATTCTGCTGCTGCTGCTGCTGCTGTTGAGGGCCCTGCTGGTGGTACTGATGCTGGTACATGTGAAGGCCCCTGGGAGCTGACCCATAAGGATCATGAGGAAATCCATGGCTCCGCTGGTGGGGAGGGTGCCCTGGGCCATATGGATCGCCTTGATGGGACCCATGTCCCTGTGGACTTCGTGCTCCCATGGGAAAGGGTGGTTCTCCTTGATGACCCATGGGTGGAAGAGGGTGGGAGGAGGCCAAGATGCTGCTGATAGTGGATGACTGTGCGCGGGAGAGAGATCCTCCTGATGTAACAGAAGATGAGGGGCTGTGCTGATGGGCAGACCTTTGAGAGTAACTTGAACTCTCCTTATTTGACCTAATATGGGAGGAGCAATGAATATTATTAAAAATTTGCATTTAAGCATTTGGCAGGCGAAATACAATATTCAATAAACAAAATTCAATCCAAATATTGGGTAATTGGGTAGTGCTGGAGCTTATTCAAGACTAAGGCACTGAAACAACCTGGAGAGGTTGTTGAGAGTTTTTTGAAGGGCAGGAGGCCCAGGGTCTTTAACCAACGACCCCACTCGGGCAAGTAGTCACATTGGAATTTGAATGACCCACAAATAAATTATGCCAATTTAAAAAACTGCATAATCAAGGATCTTTTTTCAGATTAAAATGCAGATGAAAGATGAAATGAAAGATATGCATTCCAGCCGATCATAAAAATATTCTTTTAAGGGTCAACATTCCTGGTTCTCCACAACATAATAGAGAAACTGTCATGTTGTGACAAGTGGTAGATGATTTCATAAGCATTC
Source organism: Botia kubotai (assembly GCA_036877585.1). Classification (NCBI taxonomy): domain Eukaryota; kingdom Metazoa; phylum Chordata; class Actinopteri; order Cypriniformes; family Botiidae; genus Botia; species Botia kubotai. Next base: position 6,966 of record JAZGTI010014287.1, read on the forward strand.
TTTTGCTATATGCCACACACCGGCTCTGAGGTAAATGAACAGGCAAAACTGGCTTTTCCCAAAACACCTGACAACATGTCCCAGCCTTGTAGGGTGGGACATGCCGTTCAACAGTCATTACATGAAGGTTTTAAGTAATTAAAGAGTCAGGGAATGATTTCACCTGTATCAATATGTATCATTCCTGTTCCCACACAAATCCAAACATTCAGCCTCTACAGAGCCTTTAAGGTAAACTTACCGAAAAGAGCCATACTCAGGTGGTGGCTGGTAACGGACATGGGGAATGTCAGGCCTGCCTGTTTGGCTTGCCGTACGGTGGTCCGGGTAGAAATGTCCTGGCTCTTGATGCTGAGGCTGATGGTGCTGCTGCTGTTTGGGTGGAGAGGGCATTCCCTTAAAAGGGTAATCTGGTGGTGGGCCTCTGTGTGGGGGGCCCGATGGTTTATAGTAGTCTCCTGGCAGTCCAGGTGGTGGCAGTTGAGGGGAAAGTGGAGAACTAGTAACGGGCGCATGGGCCTTGACCCCACTGGTGGCCAATGAAAGCTGCATCAGTCTTTCGCTTAAAGAACGCACATGGCCTTGCTTAAGATCTTTGAGTCCATCATCTTGGTGCACTTTGCCGCCACTCACCCGCTGCACTGTGGACCTGCCCTCTGGGGGTCGTACCTTAGGGTTGCTAACGCCAGTCACGTAAAACGCAGCACCTACAGATGAGGGTAACTGTGGCTGAGGCTGCTGAGGCTGGTGCCCACGGAAGTACTGCGACTGCACCTTGGCCTCCTCATAGGTAGGTAGGTCCTCAGGATTTGGCCCCTGTCCACTCACACAGTTCCCACCACCTGACCCAACACCCCCACTGCCACCACCTCCCCCTCCCACATTGCGTGAACTCAGCTTTTCCATGCCGCTGTCAGCCTGCAGCTCCTGGCCCTGAGGCTCCTGCCTTGCAATATGGGGGACCATCGAGTGCTCGTCCCCTGGACTGCCAGGGCCTGGGTAACCACTTACTGGACCTTGTTGCTGTTGTTGTTGCTGCTGCTGCTGTTGTTGTTGTTGATGCAGGGCAAGGTAATTACGTCCCTCGCCATAGCGCATTTGCTCCTGTAGGAGGCGCTGTAGAACAGTGTGGCTGTTTCCACTGCTACTGCTAGCCGATGTGTCCTCGGAAACTGAGGCTGCTGCCCTCATTTCCAGATCTTTTGACCTGCCCACCTCATGGAACGAGGAGCTTCGGGTGCGGTCCACACTCCCTGCACAAAACATCAATGAGCCATGAGTGATAAGCTCAGTTGCCAACTAATATTATAGGCTGCACTGTCACAAAACATCAGGATGGTGCCATTAAGTAAGTAAACAAAGCTGTACACAAATGAAAATGAATTGAATAAGATTAACAAGACTTCTGCATGAAATCTCTCACCCCAACTGTCCCAAACTCATCACACATTGACAGCTGGGCATCCACTGAATTTTAAACCAAAACGAGCAAATTGTGAATCATTACATTATACTAGTTTTCAAATTAAACAAGACCTCTATGGTAACATTCAATAACAACTAGGTGCTACCAAATTGTTGCATAGATATTAATAACTATTGTACTTTGAACTGTAGTTGAATTGTACTTGACTTTTACAGTAAACTACTGTAAAAAAAGCCCAGAGGTCAAGGTGCTGAAGTCCACCCATGATGCCGATCATACCAATACCATACATTTCCACGTTATAATAATTTAACAGCTCCATTTGCTTAACATGCAGTGCAGTGGAGTCATATGATTATCCAAAGCTTTGAACTTGCCCCATCTCCCTACTATAGGCTTGAGATATATACACAAATCACACAGAGCTATTTCAAACAACAGTGAGCTGTTAAAACATACAAAGCCATTAGGTGGAAACCATTCCTTCACATTAGTGTCAATAATGTTTAGTACCTCTACGACTACATCACTACAGGAAAACGAAAGGTTACGGTTGTATTTAGATATCCTCTAAATGTTGTTTCATATGGAATGGTTGCCACTACTGGCTTAAAACTGTCTGTTTTAGTTTGGTAGTTATTGCACCATCTAAAAAGTAATGAAGGGGAAAATTACGTTTACTATTGTTTTCTGACATTCTCCGCATTCTCAAGGAGGATGAGGCTTTTTTCAGAAACATCTGTGGTGAATAATAAATGAATAAACAAATGAAAAGTAAGTCAGAAACAGGACCAATGATGTAGTACAGCTGCAAGAGACAGAGAGAAGACAGAAAGATAAAAATGCATTTCACAGTGATACCCCCCCATACTTTAAACGTCCGCTTCCTGTGATATTCCTGCTTCCACTTTTGCTTACTGACTCCTCAGAGCAAATGACATAGGTGGCAGCAAACAAAAGCAGGATAAGAACATAAAATGCCGAGGTCGAACAAGAACCTGCAGTTAAGACTGATGAAATGCTTGAGGTTTTTGATGAATATGTGATACTTCATGTAATAGGAAACAAAATTGTTTGGCTACTTGGTAAATACAAAAAAATCCCAAAAAGGATTTTTCAGTAATTTTCAGTAAGCTGTTACTGGCATACAAATTTTACTATGACCGTCAAATGATGTGGAATGGACCAAACATTAGTGCAAACGTAAGTCATTTTGTCCTACTGATGTCCATCCCACTCAGCTAAGCTTCTTGCTGTGGTCTTATATCACTGTGTAATCTTTAGTCTCCAATACTCTGCTCTACATTTGACTAGATTACCTACCTGTGTGGCTGCTTTAGCTGCTGTCGCGTGTCACTATTGGCTCATGGTGTTGACATTCACCAGGGTCACTGCTCTGACGAAGCTCTTCAAGTCACTCCAAAACACACAGCCGGCCCGCAAAGTCCCAAACACGAAGCCACTCTAGAACAGGAAGGCACTCTGACCAGTTAGAACAATGGGGGTGGGGTCCAAAAGACAATCAAAGAGGCTTTTTTAAAGAGAGAAGTGTGTTTTATGTGATAGATAGGGAATGTGAAGTATATTAGTTTCCTGTGACAACCAAAAAAGACCCTCATAGCCATTAGGGACTAAGCAGCACAATAATACCATACTCAACTACAAAATTCTGATTTGTGAGCACAACCTGCAGTTAAAAATAGCTGATCCCAGATCAGTTAGTAAAAATAAGATAGGACAGCGGTTCCATTTAAACACAGGATGTGAGAATGGGTGGCGTAAGTAAAATAACTGCATATCTAATGAAACAATGTAGCGTTAAATGTAGCATGCAAACTCCACACGTAAGGATGATTTATATGAATCTTATATATGATCATATTTTGCATTAACAAAATAAACCCTTCATAAATTCTTTACATTTACCTTTAAATGGTCTTCTTTTAGCATTACAGTAATGAGAATACTGTTAGGGGAATGTGCTTAATTGTTTACCATATAATTTACATTGTTTAAAATGTAATTATATACAATATCAAATATATAATGCACAATATGTATGATATTAAAATCTATATAATGTTATATTACAGTAAATGAGCTCATTTATTTTTAAGCAAACTATTATTTCACATTCCATACTTTGGCTTTGGAGTGAAGACTCATTCTTAACAGATTGTGTGAGATTCACTAATGTCTACACACAACAAATTGTATACATTTCTGTAACAAAACTCACTATAACATATAGTTATACAAAACTAAACTGTGACTTGATGATCCTACACACACTCTGCTATGGGACACCAGGCCCCTCCAATACCCTCCGGTCTGTTCGAAAACATAAATAGGCTACAGATGCCTCCTCTCCACACGCCTGCTGATGTCTGAACATGAAGTTCTTTGACTGTTTCAGATAAACAGTTTATTCCACAGCCAGAGTGCCCAGAGTGAATTCTGGGAATCTGACATGCTTAGAAGTCCACAGATTTCCAAAGGCTCTGACCTCAGAGTCTTGCCATGGTTGTGTCACTCTGACACTATGTGCTTACAGTTAAAGTACCGACCAAGGTATGGAGCATATCAAGCGTGCTGAAATTACCACAAAACTGGGGGAATGTTTATCTAAACTCTTGGCTTCAAACATTGAGAGATTCTTTTAATAAAGTTCAGCAATTTTATTTTTATTTGAGCAATCTCGAACTCTAAATAACCTGACAGTCCTTTTGTTCTGCAGCCTTAGAGAGAAAATGTACAGAAAGGTCCCAAAAGAAATTCAACTCACAGGTTTGAGTCCCCTTTCCAACAAAGATCCTTGTTGTGTGAAACCTTCAATGACCATTTGTCTGGAGCCGTACTCCTTTGTTCACAAGCTCAACGATACTGCTCCAGTAAGCACACTACTGTGAGCTACCTAATGCATTCCATCAGGTGTGGCTGTTAGGATAGGTGAACCTGGATGAGCGCCAGTCATCTACACACCTTTAAACCTGCCTGCCGCTGTTAGCGCTATAACTTACATTAAAATGAGTACAACGAATTATGTGTGTGTGATAAATATCTGGGTGTGTAATACATATCTAAAATCTGAGTAATAATCACAGTTAAATTAAAGCAAAACAAGGAATAGAGAATGGCAGTTTAGCCTATGTCAATGTTTTTTTTTATGCTTGCCCGAAACATTAAAGGTGATGGACTTAACTGATCAAGTAAAATGAATTTGGAAATATTGGTCAAAATATTAGTATTTTTTTGGTGTGCTACAGTATATCAACATCTCTATTTTCACAAGGGACAAGTGCAATATTTTTCTAGCAAATATTTGTGCGTACTCACTAAAAAGTAACATGTCAGGTATGGTAACCCATACGCAAAATGTGACCTCTGCATATAACCCTTGACTGGTGAGGAGTGAATACACACTACAAGGCAGAAAACACACACACCCAGAGCAATGGGCAACACTACTGCACCCAGGGAGCAATCAGGGGTTAGGTGCCTTGCTCAAGGGCACCACAGTTGTTAGCTGTCGGCATTGGAATTGAACCAGCAACCGTTTGGTTACAAGTCTGACTTTTTAACCGGGAAGCAACAACAGCCCTCATTGTTTGCTACAATGATCCAAATATTCTATTCGTTGTTGTGAAATGACTGCAGTTAATTTTAACTCTACCTTTTAATGAATTTTAATTCTAATTTTTAACTGCAGCAACTGCAGTTTAAAGTTAGTTTTTCCTTTAATAGACTAGTTCTTCCTTTGGAATTAAAAAAAAAATCAAATAAACAAGCCATGACAGTGTTTTATACACATGTAAGCTGTATAAAAAAAATTCATTCTGGTGTGCTGTAATGCACTGACAAAGTTGAGGAAACATTCTCATTTATTATGGTCTGGGATTCCTGACAATAAGGTATTTGGTTATGCAATGAGAAAAAACGGACATTATCAAGTTACTACATTACAAAGTTTGATGATGTTTATGTGATTCACATTGTCAGATTTTGTGTGTTGTACTTGCAAGATTGGATCATTTAAAATAGACAGATCCTTTTAACTGTAACCTGGATTCTGAGATGATTCGGAACGTTCTGAATGGACCCTGACATAGTCTAAATATTTACTTTTCACGCATAAGTTTCTCAGGGCCCCCACGCAGACAGTGTTTACTCTGGTAATACATCAGGAATGTGGCCCGGGGTAGGACTGTGCACTGTGACTGAGTCTGGCGCTGGCACTCAGTCAAACAGCCTCTGACAGTACAGTCCCATACCTGCCCTCATTACTCTGAAATGCTCCAGGTTATTAGTACAATGCTGACAGATATTCAGGTTAATTTCTGATGTGGGGTTGATGTTAATGCCTAACATAAACTTGTTATAAAGAATTTTTGCCATGGCACCACCCTATCATTTTTTAATAAATAATATCAAGTTTACATGAATAATGTTTCTTAAACTTTACATTTGGGGATGCTTGCTTACACTTCAAAACTATTTCCAAAAATACCCATTAGTCTTTTATAGGATGACTAATCACCCAACATCTTTCGACACAACTTCTGATCCACTCACATGGTTTCCAGTCTTTTCAGTCACAGGACCAGAAACTTACACAATGGAGTTAATCACCAGACAGATTTCTATGTGGATCTATAAAAGAGAAGAACAAAAGGTACTGGTACTTGTGGTATTCCTAACTTAATAACGAACAATGTATGCGCATATTACTGTATGCCTATTCAAATGCACGTAACTCAATAACTTCACCCTTTGGTTCCACTTTTCAGAAAACAGTACCACAAGACGGGCAGGATTTTCCATTGCATTTTCTTGTCTTACTTCCCAACCTCCATTCAGCATAAAACGTTGACTATTGCCGCTGGCAACAACGGTAAAACGTCTAATGTTGACGAGTGGTAGGGCCGCATTCCACAAGGGCTAGAGTTTCACCACAACAACCTCATGACATCAAAACATAAAAGCAGGAAAGATCAGGAGGGTGACCTCAGAAAACTTCTACTAAAGTAGCGCAAGCAACGCTCTGATAACTGAAAACGCTACCCCCACTTTTCACAGGCACTGTTTACATAACAAGGGTGCATTAGTGGAAAGTTTCCAGGGCTTTAATGAACTCCAGAGAGCTTGTGCATGTTAAGAGTTCCTTTATGCTTTAAAAGAACATGATAACACTGACAATGGGGAAGTAGAGGCTAACAGAGAAGAAAGTGTGTGATTGTGTTTTGTGTTTGTGAGGGGGCTGTTCTTTGAACATTACTGACTGTAAGGAATGAGGAGAAATGCGTGATGATGAGGTCACAAGAGCATCATGAGAGAAGCAGATGAATCATTCACGGGGGG
>JAZGTI010014288.1:0-14204 GCA_036877585.1 Botia kubotai
ATAATTATGACTTATGACAGTGTTCTTAACATAAGTGAATCTCGCTTATAATGTTACAGAGAGATAAGATGGAAATATGAAAACTGTGTGATATGAACTCAAAATCTCTATTAGAATGATGGTTTTGCTATAAACATCTCCTGTGCTCATGTTGTTCAGATAGTGGATTTGGGAGTAATGGAGATGATGGAAAACAGCTGTTTGTTTTCGATCTGAACGCTGGACACAAGTCCATACTTCCTGGGCCCTCTTCTGAGGTTGGTGTGACCTGTTTGTTTCCTGCTCACTTTTTTAACAAGGCTGTAACCGTGAGCTATAAGGTTACTTATTAACTTAGGTCATGCCTTTAAGCTTGTTTCTGTATTTTGTGGCAGTAGTGTGCATTTGTGTCTGGTATAACAGAAAAAGGGCTACCGTAGACACGGGCGACCTGTCTTTCCTAACCGTATCCAAAGCAAAGGGAACGTTTCTGGTCTTTGGAGAGAAGAAAATCATGGACTGGATCTGAAAAACAATCAAGGATCTGAGGGAGGGAAGCCATTTATTAGGTGTGATGTTTAGAATCTACTTGTACAACACAACAGTATTACTCCCGTTGTGTGTGTATAATACTGTCTGATATGCTGTTTGATATGTGTATAATACTATAACGTTTGTTGAGTGATGATGATGAGTTTAGAAGTAGATGTTCTTATGGAATGCTTACAGTTTTTTCCTGTTTCCTATATTTGAGTAGTTGGCGTGAAGCTGTGATAGACCGAGACCAAGATACTGACACCAAGGAGACAGAAAACCGAGAAGATCCGTCTGTATTAGCACTTGGTGTGTTCACTTGTAATTGTAACCTGTAATGCCATTCTTTCCATTTAGAATAGGAAGAGAACCAGTTGCCAAATGTATCAATACTTGCTAAATATATCTAAATATATCCCATGTGGCAGATCCGCCTAACCCAGCTGTTTCCTGTGTCTTTGGTGTTTACAGCTGAGAGCAGACTAGAGGCTGTGAGAGAAGCATTTAGACATGCCTGGATGGGCTACAAGAACTTTGCCTGGGGTCATGATGAACTCAAACCCATCTCTAAATCTTATGGAGAGTGGTTTGGACTTGGCCTAACCCTGATTGATGCTCTGGACACAATGTGGATCTTGGGTCTAAAAGAGGGTAATTTAGTTTTCTAAAGACAAAAATTATGAAAGTTCACACCAGCCAAGGAGTATTATTATTTTTGTTATTTCTCATTTGATTTATTTTTCTAAATACAAGTCACTTTCAAGTGGCCTTTAATTTAAATACTTTTACCAAAAAAAAAAATAGAAGTGCAATTTAAAAGGGATATAATAAACCAAATACACAATAAAATACATATTGGGGGTAATAAATAATAATGAATGGCCTCTCTTGACCTGGGTAAAAAAATTGCATCCTTTTCCTAAGTTGTTTTTTGTTTTGTTTATATAAGTTATATACACTGTTTTTTACTTGATTTACTCAAATGTTGTTGACAGAGTTTGCAGAGGCCAGGGAGTGGGTGGCCAAAGAACTGTTCTTCGATAAGAGCGTAGATGTTAATCTGTTCGAGAGCACCATTCGTATCCTGGGTGGCCTTCTGAGCACTTACCATCTGACTGGAGACTCAATGTTCCTGGATAAAGCTGTAAGAAGCTGATAAGAAGTTTATGGGGATACATTTGCAAAAAAAGAGTTCTGTTCTGTCTGCTCCTCATCTCTGTCTGATGTGTGTCTTCATTCACAACATCTATTTATCTTTTCTTCCAAATATAAGCCTTCTGAAGAACGTGCTGGAGTCTTTCCATCCAAAGCCCCAGAGCACAAAGCTTCTATCTATCGCGTTACTATAGTGTGGTTATATAGTGTGAGTTGATGCTATTTTTGTCTGTTGAATCATTTTGCAGAAAGATATTGGCTCCAGACTGATGCCCGCCTTCAACACACCTTCTAAAATCCCTTACTCTGATGTGAATATTGGCAAGGGAACTGCTCACCCTCCCCAGTGGACCTCAGACAGCACCGTAGCCGAAGTCACCAGCATTCAGCTGGAGTTCAGAGAGCTCAGCCGACTCACAGGAGACCCCAGATACAAGGTCAAGATAGTTTCTGTCTGTTGTTGCCAAGCACACTACAAGACAAAAGCTTGTGTACTTGTCTTAAAACCCCAGTCGTTGACTGATGATTCTGTTCTCGTAAGAGCAGCTGGTTTCATTATATCTGGGTCTGTGTTCTTGTAGTTGGCAGTGATGGAGGTGATGAAGCAGGTCCATAAACTGGACGGGAAGCAGGATGGATTAGTGCCCATGTTTATTAACACCAACAACGGGCAGTTCACTCATCGGGGCATCTATACACTTGGCGCCAGAGTTGACAGTTACTACGAGTACCTGCTGAAGCAGTGGATACAGGGAGGCAAGAACGAGGAGGAGTGAGTATAGAGTCTCTGCATGGATGGACCTCATAGATGCTCTCTTGGCTTCTCTCTTTTAATGTTTTTGCTCAAGTAAAGTTGTATGCTTGAATTCCTCTCAGTCTGACTAAGAAATTTGACACGTTTATGAAGGAAAAAACTGCAGTTTAGAAGTTTATAACATTATTACTTTTTTACTAAAATATTTCTTAATTTATTTTTTTTAGTAAGTTTAGTGACTTATTAAAAGTCAGTCATGGTTGATTCAGTGACAGATTTCAACCAGGAACTCACACGTTTGTCTTTTTGAGTGACAAACTAATTAAAAATTTGTTGTTAGAGTCATTTGTTTTTGATACAAAATACACAAGTCATGTTGTACGAGCAGTCATTGAGGACCACACAATAGAAAGATGTGCGTCTTGCCATTATTTTTACACGACTTCCTGTAGCTCAGTGGTTAGAGCATGGTGTCAGCAACGCCAAGGTCATGGGTTCGATCCCAGGGATTGTACATACTCAGACACAATGTATGGTATAATGCAATGTAAGTCGCTTTGGATAAAAGCGTCTGCCAAATGCGTAAATGTAATGTAAATTACTTATTACTTTCAACACTGCCCAGTTGATAATGGTAAAACCAAAACAAGCACTCCTCCGTTTCCCAACACTTGCCCTGTTGTCATTGTGTGTATATACAGCAGAATTATTTATTTGAGACAGGGCTGTTGTCTTGTTTTAGATCATGCAGCATGTTCTATAACTTGGATTATAACTCTTCACCTGTCAAAGCCAATTCCTTTTACCTTGTGATTTGAACTGCACGGTTACGTTCCAGCACAGCCATGGAAATACCTGTGGCTAGACACAATGAAAAATTCTCTTCTCATTCCAGCCATGGCACAAATATAATCACAGAGCGTTCCAGTGAACATTTTTCACTGCTTGAGGTGATGCTTTTGAAGGCCTGCGCTTTGAATTTGAATTTTAATATTGTCCAGTGCTCAACCTCATGTGGGCATACAAAAGAATGTCACGCCTGTACACGGACAATGTTTCGCATGGGCAAACGTTGCACCACTTCAAACAGACAGAGGGAGTGTGTTTGATTTATTTTAAGTGAAAAATGTGTTCTAACAGCATCTCTTTAGCAAAGCATTGTTTTTATAACAAAAATTCATAGCAGACTATGAATCTTCTGACTGCAGAGTTCTTATTGAGAGTGCTTTATACAAAATGGTTTCTGTATTTTGTGGTAAGATGACAAATAACCCACAACAGATTTATATGGGATCAGGCACAATTAAGTGAACTTGTTTTGCAGGGAAGTGCACAGTCAGAAAAGCTTAACATGGATTAATATAATACAGAAATATCCTTACAATAAAAGTTCATCAGCTTACCCTGTTCTCAACTATTGAGTCACAACCCAAAAATAGGTCACAGCTCTTTTCTAATTGGCTCATGATCAATCATATAATGGTGCATATTTAGGGTGGAAATTAAGGAGAAAAAGTCATTTTGTTCCTCTGTTGTCAAACTCTGCGCATCGAATTAAACGCTGCAGTATTTTTGTACGAATGTGTCTTTCATTAGTAGAAGCTAGCAAGATTCGGTGTATAGCATAGATAGTTTGCATGATATGCCTTCATTTTCAAAAAAGATATAAAATGCTGGTTTTAGGTATGTAAAAAAAGGTAAAATGCTACAAGGTAAAAGAAACTCACATTTATGCATTTGGCAGACACTCTTATCCGAAGCGACTAACAGTTCATTCAAGTTATACATTTTGTCAGTGCATGTGCTCCCTGGGAATCGAACCCAAGACCTTTGCGTTGCTAACGCAATGCTCTACCAACTGAGGTTTGGTACTGTGCTAAAATCTGGGTACTGAAGTAAAAGACGTTGAAAACCGCTGGTTTAATAATTGAGTTATACAACACACATTCTGTATAGGGTGGTACAGGTTAAAAATGTGTTGTTTGTGCCTCAATGTGTTCAGACTGCTGGAGGACTATCTGCAGGCTGTGGAAGGGGTGAAGAAAAACCTGCTGAATAAGTCAACACCTCAGGGTCTCACATTTGTTGGAGAGCTGTCTCATGGACGCTTCAGTCCCAAGATGGTATATATGTTCTCAGTGAATAACAAGCCCTTAAAGTGATAGTTCACACTAAATATTGTCTTCATTTGCTCAATCATGTTAATGTGACACCCATATTGGTCATCTTTCTTTAATGGAAATCATGAGATGTTGAAATTATGATAGAGCCTCAGTCACCATTCACTTTGTATAATAACCGAAGTTGAATTTTTGGGTGAACCAGCCCTTTAAGAAGTCACATATATAAGCACATATATATATATATATATATAATATATAAGAAGACAAGATATAAGCATCTCCAATCACTGTTGAATAGCTCATGTAGCCATTTTTGTCCTGGCTTTCAGGACCACTTGGTATGTTTTCTGCCTGGCACGCTGGCACTGGGGGCACATCACGGCCTTCCTGCTGATCACATGGAGCTGGCGAAACAGCTGATTGAGACTTGCTACCAGATGTACGCTCAGATGGAGACGGGTCTGAGCCCAGAGATCGCTCACTTCAACATGCATGAGGGCAGCACCCAGGATGTAGATGTAAAGGTAAGCACATTGGTTTTGTCTACTCTATATTGGCAGTTGCTCAGCAATAAAGTTACACATATTTGTACCTGACAACATTTCTAATGGCCCACCGCTAAAATATTAGTTTTATATTTAGCGACAAAAATGTTTCACAAAGAAATATGCATTTTTTATTACATTATTTTTTCTTTGCGAAAATATTTTTGAATCCATTTAAACAGATTATTAAACAGATTATTTGAATCCATCAATCACTCATAAATCATACCATAAACCACTCTAGCAATTTTGACAGATTTACATTTATGAGATATTTATATAGTTACAACAGAATTCTCAACAGCATATATGCAATATATATGCAATATATAAATATATCGCAATAAAAAACAAAAGGCATTAAAACATTGGGCAAGTGACAGTAGTTTTGTTTATTGGCCTAAATTTCTCATATTCAGTGGTCCATTGTTATTGTTGAAATGTGAAATGATGGTCTATGATGTCATCCAGATTGCAGACAGACACAACCTTCTACGGCCGGAGACTGTGGAGAGCCTCTTCTACTTATACAGATTCACCAAGGATAAGAAATACCAGCAGTGGGGCTGGGAGATCTTACAGAACTTTAATAAGTACACAAGGGTATGTAGGATAGTATGACCTGATTGCTTTCTAACCTAGAGGTGTTTTCTGGAGCATGGAAGAATTGTGAACATGACTGTGTGCCAGTTTGCGTACTATTTCGGATCATGTACTGTTATTAGGGGATTTATAAAATGTGCATTGGGATGTGGTTTCTAGCTAATGTTGCCTACAATAGAAGAGTGACTTCTCTTGTCACTTATTTCCAGTTGTTCAAAATTGGCAAGGAACGCAAAGCTTTTCTAATTCATTTACATTTAAACCTGTAAGCCATTATGACAGTATTTATGTTGTCCGTATTCCATCCTATAATAATGGTCTACTGTTGCTATAGTTCAAAATATGATTTAAATATGATTTCTGAGTGTCTGTTTACCATAAGGTGATGGCAGAGTTTGACTAACTTGTCATCTAACTTTTAACTACCCGAAAGTATTTAACACCAAAACCATCCATAAGTCGCACTTTGCTTGTAACTTGGTAATGAATTGTAGCGAGACAGGAAAGCTTGCGTGCAAATACAACAGAACATATAAACCTGATATCATTAAATCACTTTTCCCTGTGTCAGATGCGTAGCTACTTGACTTCTCATATTGTGCTTGGTTTATACAAACAGTTGTCACGCTCCATTTCTAAGCTTGCTTGCAGTTTCCCTCTCAGGATTTCTGAACATCACTTTCAGCAATTTTCTCGTCTGTCTTCCACCAGGTTTCCACTGGAGGTTATACGTCCATAAACAACGTTCGTGACCCAGCCTATCCCAGCCCTCGAGACAAAATGGAGAGCTTCTTTCTGGGTGAGACGCTCAAATACTTTTACCTGCTGTTTTCAGAAGACCCCAATCTTATCAACCTAGACAAATATGTCTTCAACACTGAGGCCCACCCCCTACCCGTATGGCCACAAGCAGAGTGATGGACCTTCAAGCACAGATAACCAAACACCTCTCTCAGGGCTGCGAGCACACAAAGATCCTGCTCTATCCTTTTGATATCTCTTTTTCTACACCGGGAACTCTTTTACAAGAAACGATTGTGCGAGCCATGACAAAAACAATCAATATTTAAACGTAGATAGTTTCTGAATATGGTGTAAACAATCAGCTTGTGTTTTCGTTAATTTCTGACTATAACTATATTTATTCTTTCAACAATAACAGCACACATTTTCAGCCACCGATAAATGCGAAGCATCGCCCGTGTTGCCTGAATCACATTGTCTGATTTTAAGGCACAGATCTGAGGCGATCTGTGCCAAAGCACAGATGATGTGAGGTGATCTTAGCAGGAGAGAACAGTTTATTGAGTACAGTACAAACAGTGCTGCTGCCGCCACTGAATCAGTGTGTGCAGTCTGCAACCTCCTCAGCCCACACACAGACAAAAAACATCCATACTGTGAAACCTTAGGGGGACTGCAAGCACTTTATGATGTGTATAGGGGTTTTACTGTGTATTTTCTTTTAATTAAAAACTGCTGCTGTTTGTTATCATATTGGGGTGGGGTGGTATTAACGGCCATTATGTGATGGACTGTTTTGCTTTGTAAGGATTTTCTTATTATTGTTATTACTTCTGCAAGTTAATAGGAACATACAACAGCATAAGGCACATACAGAATTATCAGAAAGTACTGCCAAGTGTAAATCCTTTTAATTTGGATTTAAGCAGATTAGGCCATTACAGTAGGAACGGGAATATTCGCCGTACATTCCTGAATTATAAGACTTTCCGTGTGCATTTTATTATTTTTAATAATTAATTTTTCATTAATTGCTTTTGTTTTAATCATAAAACTCTAAACTTGCTGTGAAGCGTTTTACTGCCGTTCCTGTGAATTAGGAGAGTGTAGTGTTAATGTCGAGTTACGTTTTTGGTAGAAGGTTCATTTTATATTAAATATTATATAATTAATATAATGGCAGGTGGTTCTCTAGCAGGTGGTTGTTTGAACCCATATTTCTATCCCAGGTGTTCATTCAGTTTGGTCCAATGTTATTAGATTGTTTTTGTGGTAGACTGTAATGGAGTGTTAGTCAAGCACAATGTTATTTGAAGAACAGAAGTCTATGTTGAGCTTATGTATGTGTATCACTGTTTCAGGGGACCTACATCAGATGTGATTGTCAGTAGTATTTTTGTATGATCTTACAACGTATTTTGTATAAGCATCCTTCAAACTTATGGTGGAATATTTTGGAAGATTTGAAATGAGATTTTATGGAATTTAAGATCAATAGTTCTCCTTGAGAAAACTTTCAAGTTTTCAGAATTGTTATTCTTGCAGGAAGAAAAAATGTTATTGATCTTGGCTGATTCTGGATCAGTTGGTATGGACCCGAGGATAAATTAAAGCTCTTTTGTACACAAAATGTCTTAATGTTACCGATAACAAGCAGGACAGGCAGCGTTTTCTTTTTCTTTGTACAAAGATCACAGATGTATTAAGTGAACAATATTTGATAGGTAAATCTCGCCTTATGCTTATTTTAGCTAGCTGGGGTTTTGTGCAGGTACAGTAGTGTGTACAGTACATCCACTGCAGATGCTCAGAAAGAGAGGGGTATCGGCTGATCTCTCGATGTCGTACTGCGGTCATGCTGTTCACTTGTGCCTTTTGATACATTTAAAGCAATGATGCCTATTTTCAATCCAGAGAATCAAGTTTTTATCAAAGTTACACATCTCATAACTGTTAAGCTTTTTACCATTTTGCTTTTCGTGAATAAATGTGATTACAGTATGAGTTTGAAATGATAGTGCTGTCAGGGTAGCATTTCTTTGTATCTGTTTGTGGTCAGTGAAGCAAGATCATCTTAATTATCTGCTTCATTCATATGACAAATCAATATGGCTACAAATTCATTCTTACACCAAAGATGTGCCTAGAATTTCAAAGAACAGACTGAAATGGGGACAAAAAGCTTAAGATAATTGTACAAATTGTAACTGAAGTACACGCAACTCAATTTGGCATGTGGAAATGTTGATTTACATTTTTGAGTATGATTGTACATGAACGATGCAAGTTCATATTTCTGGTATAGAAATAGTATCTTTCAATGTCCTTTTCTGTTGAAAATCAATGGCTTTATTTATTATTTTACAAGTTTACAATTGAAATAAATTGTGAAAGAAACTCATGATGATTTCCTTGCTGTCTTCACCCACTGAGCAATGATTTCGGACTCCATTTTGCGAGCAGCGATCACTGACTGAGGATCTGCAGAGTTGGATGCCCTGAAATAGAAAAACTCAACTTTAGAAATAGTTTAAGGATTGTAGATGATAAACCCATCTTAAGGTTTCTGAATTTACTTGAAGGTACCTTAAATCCAGATGATGAGCTCCTTCTGGAATGTTGATCGCAATCAGCGATGAACTGAGTGACTTCCTGATCTACAAGGAAAAAAATTTCCACTACAGTTCTTTAGAAATACATTTATAATCCGTTCATTGCGCTGGCCAATAACGCAACTACGTCAACTATTGACATAAGATGCTGATGGTGTCTTACCCCTCCATTAGCCCAAGGATCAAGGTCACCGTTGGAAAATATGATATTGCTTGCAGTGGAAAGATCTAGGAGAAAACCCAATTATGCATAACATTCTACATTTAGCTCATGTTGCACTGCAGAAACCCAGAAAATGTTAAACGTACTGCTGCATAATCATAAGCTTAAACCTTTCCATTTATAAAGCACAAACTCAGACAGGCTTTGGCACCTTACCATTTCCCCAGTACTGGGTCTTCAGCCAGCCTGGACGTGGCACAACCCCCCATCTCTTAGAGCAGTACTGTTCTCTCTGTTGCTCAGTGAATGTCAAAGGCGGAAACATGTCTGTCACATTGTTGCTCTCATAGCACATCTCGATCTCAGTGCAGGCCTAACAAAGAAATGTCATGTTTTACACAGTACATGATTCATTATGTATAAAATGTTTTGGTAATGAAACGACAGTGGCACTCATTGACTTCCATTGCATAAACACAGTTACTAAAACATTTCTCAAAATATCTTCTTTTGTGTTCCACAGAAGACAAAAGTCATATAGGTTTGGAATGACATGAGGGTGAGTGATGGAAATGTTTTTATTATGGGTAAACGTCAAACTTAAATTGTTTAGTATGGGTTTAGTATAAACTAATTTAGGTACCTGGTAATCCCACGCATAGCTATTAAACCCGAGACCACAGCCAGTGGGGTCGGCACACTCCACATAGAGACCGTAGAGGTCGTAGCATGCGAGTTTTCCGGTGGAATTATACACAATGCCTGCGAGAAGGTACATAGTTATTGTGACTGAATAGGCTTTGACCTTGGCTGTCAAAACTAGACGGGTCAAAAAAACAAGTAGATAAAATTTTACCAACGGTATCTCTGAAGGCTGACAAAAGATCTGTGCCGTTCAGTATGGTCTCGCACGCCACCTGCAGAAGCAAAAATACTGCCGTTTATCTTTATGAAAGCAATTATGATCACACCTGTTCTGTTCTAACTGCATGACCTGCATCGCAAAATCTAAGCAACCTTAAATGAGACCAGATGGGTTAAGTGGGTTCACTTTAAGCAGAAGAGAAACATTTGAGCAACACCATTACGCAGAACAACATTACGTTCTGCATTCAGTCACCTGTATATTTACATTTATTCATTGGCAGATGCTTTTATCCAAAGTAACACACACTGCATTCAAGCTGTATATTTATATTAGCATGTGTGTTCCCCGGGAATCGAGCCCACAACCTTTGCAATACTAATGCAATGCTCTACCAGCTGAGCTACAGGAACAACATATAAGCATCTGATTATCTCATTAGATAGTTTAGAAGTTAACTTAAATGTGAGGAATACCTTCACAGGGAAAGCTGGCATGCTGCCCATGAAATTAGTTTTGTATGGATAGTCCATCATGGCCATCATGGTGAAGGCATTACGTAACAGCCCGACCAGCTGCCGAATGTCTTTTGAGGTAGAGGGCATTTTACACAAAGAGAAGGCAGACTGGATACGTCTATAATCTATGGCGTTTTAATGCCCATAAAACAAAGATTTACATTAGTTTAAGGAAAAACAGCAAGAACGTCCAGTATTATCCCAACCTAATGTGTCAATACTGTACCTTTCTGCTGTGCTAAAGTGTTCAGCTTCTGGAAAGCATCTCTTACTGCATCTCTACAGGCAGGATTAACCTTCTCAAAGTCCTGAAGAAATTAAACAAAACACATCAATCTTATGCCGATACAAAATCAGTAATTCAGTAAGGATTATATTAAAGCAAAGTTTCTGTATAGTGATCTAATTTAAACCAACTTACAGCTGTTACATCCTGAAAAAACTGTTTCGAGTCTCCAAGACCTGCCGTGGACAGGATGGGAGCGCTGGCGGCCAAAGCTCCTGTCACAATATTCGGGTACCTGATTCTCATGTAAACACTCAACATTCCTCCATAGCTGAAAACAGACATTATTAAGTATATAACATTTCAGGAAAAACCGAGTTCTTCTGTTAAATCTGTCGCTTCTGAGGTTCACTGGGAATACTGACAGCATTTAATGTAAAACCTCACGGAAAAGTGTATTAACAAAATGCTACATAAATAAAACTGACTTCACTGACTTGAAGCCTAAAGCTACATACATCTGCTAAATGTTAAATACATGCAAAAGGTTATGTAAATGTTAAATAAATGCAACATCATGACACAAGACAATTTATGAGCTTATAAATATAAAATGCACCTCTTAGGAAAACGAAAGGACTAACCTTCCACCAAAAACGATGACTGGGCTTGACTGTGCTCCAAGTTCCTCCTTCAGCTGTGTGATCATGACTGCATAGTCAGCCAGCGCCTGTTCCACTGTCAACAGCCCCACTTGAGGGAGATTAAACGACTCCTTCCCAAATGGAAGAGATTTTCCATAGTACCTCTAGAATTTGAAGCAGGGTTACAGATTAGCGTACGGGTGCGAGTCAATACAAATCAAATAGGTGTGTGGTTGTATGGAACTTCCGAGTGCATGTGGATTTGCTATTGGCCAGCTGTCTTCACAGTCATATGATTGGACAGTTAAATGGAAATCTTACATGTTCAGCAAATATCACCAGCGCTTTCTGCACTTCTGCCAGTTCTGTTACAAACCCAGAATTCAAAGCAAAGTCCCATATGTCCCCTTCATTGCCAGTGTAGAAGAAAATGGGTCCATAGCCTTTCTTCCAGTACTGGTCTATAATAAATACACAATGCAATCAATGCTATGGATAAAAATGAGGGACTTTAAAAGTTTAATACTGTGCGTGGGATTACCTGTAATAAGATACCGCTGATCATACGTGCCATTGCCTAAACTGTTGTAATTAAAGTGATCTAAAATCTGTTTAAAATACTTTTCCTTGAAATCAGGTGCGAGGTCTCTGTAAGATGGGTTGACGTCAATTTTTTGCTTTTCTCTCTGTAAAAGAAAACAACGGGAATAGCAGAGAGAGAGAGAGAGACACACAGAGTCTGTGAATTACACTGTTTACAATAGTACAATACATTTTCTTAAAGAAATCACTAAATCTATAGAAGTTTTAGCTTCGGTACTTGCCACAGATAAACGTGTCTCTATTTTTCCGCCGAGGAACAGCAAAACGAGTCCCAGGAAAAACCACTGTGCTGTCATTTTCACAGAGACCCCATAGAGCAAGCCAGAGGATCCAGCGGTGTTTGATTAAACGTACATAAGTCTATTGAGTGTCATGTGATCACATGAGTGTCATGTGACTTTGTTACTCGCTTCCTGTACTTTGTGTCTGTTTACGTAACGTGTGCGATACTTAAACTGCCCCAGAAGATTGATGGGTCAAAAGTACATTTTCTTTACTCCGTTATAAAGTTAAAGTGCGGCGGAACAATCGTTTACCAAATAATTTTAAAATGAAAGCCATGAATCTAAAGTCTTAAAATTAAGTCGAAGTCAAAATCTCTTCGTACAATTTTAAATAAGTGAGGGTCACAATACTGAGTGGGACAAGCTATAAATCATCTATGTTATTTGGCATTTAGAAACTTTAGACATGGATGTTTTTATTTGGATTAAGTAACAGTATTAACAATGATGTGGAAACAGCATGGTGAAAAATGACTTAATTATGGCCCGAAATACAACTAAAACGTTTGCGGGAATAATTTTTAGTTATGAATTTGGTAGAATTGTTGGATGAGATGAGCCATTGATGGATAACGTAGCGAACATCTACAGCGCCATCTGCCGGCCAGACATGCAGATAACATCAAGGTAAAAAAGTGAAGAATGTAAAACGAATATGCAATACATGCAAATGTTCTGTTATTTAACGTATTTCACAATTACCCTTAAGTAATACAAATCTGTTTTACTTATTGTTTTTAATTATTTAAAGAAAGAAAATATGGGAATATGGGGTGGCAAGATATTTTATTAAGATACTTTGGCGAGGTCAAATCATTAACCATTTTTTATCTAAAGCTGTTATTATCGTTTTGTTCAATTCTTAGTTAATTGAACTTATTATTAACTAATAATAACAAGGCAATAGTGGAATTCCCCCTTTTTCTTCCTGACTGTTACTCAACCAAAATAAATGTCACATGAAATCCAATACAAACTCAGTGCATCCTACTCGTGTCACACGGCCTTTACGGTATCTGACAGTATTGTGCTAACGCTGCACCTTGTCTTTCTTTTCTGTTTCCTTGACTTACTCAACAGCTGTAAGTTTAATTGAGCCATTGTGTACGTGCCTCACCTGCTGCACAAGTCTCTCGCTCACTCTCCTGGGAATGCAGGACTTCCTGATGGCATGGAAAGTGGGCGTGAACCACAGCTGTGTCACAGTACAAAAATCACTTCCCTGTGATCATATCTTAGGTATACATACACCTGTCCGAGACCTGCAGTCATATTCAAGACCGGTTGCTTCCAGAAAGCAAGTCAAGGTTCCTCAACTCTGTCATTCCTGTGCTGTGGTAAGTATCAGCTGTTTAACTAGTATAGATTAGTATAGTGCTGGTGTTACTGTATTATAAGAACCTGTAGGGCGAGTTTCACCTGTAGTTTTTGCACCTGTCAAATTCGTTCAGTCTTGTTACCATGTCAATCTAAGTAACAAATTTGAGTTATTAGTGACCAAGCTTTTCCATACTGTTTTTCCAGTATATAATCATGGTTTTATAATGGTTTTATTAGCAGAATAAGGCGTCATGTTGTACATAGAGCTGATCAGACTGTGGGATGAGGCAGTGCGGTTAATAGACACTCGGGACTGGCATGGTGCTCTCGCTAAACTCAACCAGATCACAGATCACAACTGTCGCACTATGTTTGTGGTCGCGTCAGCACACATTGCCCTCGGCCAGGTGGATCTGGCCATCAAGGTAGGACCACAGTTTTGACAGCTCACTGTATAGAAGCAATAGATATACAGGGTAAATGTAATGTCCAGTTATTTCATTCTTGTTAAACAGCATGTAATCTGTAAATA
>JAZGTI010014289.1:0-14204 GCA_036877585.1 Botia kubotai
GTTTTACTGTATTAATATTTTACTGTATTAATATATTAATATTTCTGTTCTCTTTTTGATGCTGGTAGGGTTTCTGTCAGTACCTGGAGCAGTGTTTCACAGATCTAAAGCAGAGGGGGGTTGTGATCGGGTTCGATGCTCGTGCCCACCCGCCAAGCGGTGGCAGCAGTAAAAGATTTGCCTCTCTCGCTGCTTCTGTCTTTATCAGCCGAGGGGTTCCTGTCTACCTTTTCAGTGACATCACACCTACTCCATATGTGGTATGTAACTTCTACTAGGATTCTATGCAATGATCATTTCAGTACCATGCTATATATCAAAGTATTATGGCATTACCATTTGATACCTAGTACTGCCATAGTACTTTTTGTTCGGGTACTATAAGGTACCTTAATGAATATCATCATAGAAGTACCATGGCAATAGTAATTTTTGTTCTTTTTTGCTAGTGTACAGTGTTGTCAAAAATTGGGGTGGCAGATTCAAAGATCTATCTTTTTAAAAATGTGCTACTTTTAGCTCTTATGATGGAAGGCACGGAAGATCCATTCATCTACTTAGTACCAAATACTAAATAGTACCAACAAAGCATGAAAAACAGACATTTGCACAAGGTCACATGAGATTGTTGTATAAGAGACTAGGGGTCCTTCCTCACCAATCATCAACTTCTCTTTCTCCATGAATACACACACATGCTCACACAAATACACACACACACTCACACATTCTCTTATCACTCTCAGCCTTTCCCTTTGAGCCCTCACATAGCTCTCTCTCATACAGTGTCCTTTAGCCCAAAGACATTTTGCTCCCTGTTATGTAAAATACAGTATTACTGAGAAATAAGAGAATGTCACATTTCTCATAACCTAGGAAAAGTTACATAACTTTCCATATTCATCCTTATTTTTCCCAAAACTCCTAGCTTTCCTGTAACCTATAAATCAAAAAAAAAAAATCATGGGTTTGGATCTGAATGTTGGTCCAATCAGAGAGCTGGTACAGCTTGATCATGTGTTCTCTGAATGAGCACTACACTAAACCTGTTTACTTCTATTGATTTTTACAAATGCATACATAATACTTGTGATGTAACAGTATTGAGTAACTTTTAAAAGGAGCGCTTTATTATAAAAAGAATCTAATTGTGTTAGATTTGTTACCTATGTTGGATACTTATACTTAAAATTGTTATTTTGCATTATTTGTACTTTTATTGTGTTATTTCAAAAGTAACAACTTTTCTTTGTCTGTTCTCATCTTGTCTTTCTTTCTGTCTCGTCTCTTCTCGTTTCATTTCTTCTCATTTTATTGCTTCTGCTCTCTTTCCTGCTTTTCTCTCGTCTCTTTTCATCTCTTCTCTTCTTTGCTTGTCTTGTGTTTACTCCTCTCTGCTTGTCTTTTCTCTTTTTGTCTCTTTTCTCATGTCTTTTCTATTTTCTTCTCATCCCTTCTCTTTTCCTATCTTTCCTTCTATTCTCTGTTCTTGTCTCTTTCTTATCTCTTTGTCTCATTCTCTTCTCGTCTCGCCTTGTCTTTCATCTCATTTCTTCTCTTTCTTTCACCTAATTTTAGCCTTACACTGTGTCACATTTAGGACTTTGTGCTGGCATCATGGTAACAGCTTCCCATAATCCCAAACAAGACAATGGATACAAGGTATCATTCACCCCTCCTACTAAATAAGACATTTGATAGAGGATAACACATTGTAAGCATGTCTTATTGGCATTTGAAAGGTAGATTTTTGTTGTGTTTTAGGTGTACTGGGCAAATGGAGCTCAGATCATTCCTCCTCATGATAAAGGCATCGCTGCAGCTATAGAAGAGAATCTCAAGCCTTGGCCTGAATCATGGGACACAGATAAAGCTCTTAAGAGTTCCCTTCTTAAAGACCCGTACCAAGAGATACACAGAGAATACTGCCGAAGCATACAGAAACACTGCTTTCACAGGTACACATGCAAAGATATTCATCAAACATTCCTAATAATTCCTGATGTTCCTCATTGAATCTGTATATATTGTAATCTGATCAAATAAAATCAGCAAGAATCAAATGTATTTAGGACCCTTGAGCAAGGCACCTAACAATTGATTGCTCCCCTGGTGCAGTAGTGTGCTGCCCACTGCTCTGTGTGTGTGTGTGTTCACGACTTGCAATGTGTGTTCACTCCTCACCATGATGGGTTAAATGCAGAGGTCACATTTCGGTGTATGGGTTACCATATCTGACAAATATGTCACGTTACATTATTATCAGCATACATACTGTAACAGTCTGTTTCTTCTATTCTGTTCGGTTTACAGTGTTAGTTCACCGAATTGTATTCATATCCAAACAAATTTGTATTATATCCTAAATATTAAAGATGGAATCTGTATCAAATAAAATCTGAATGACCTGTGAATCGGATCGGGGCATTGTTACTCAGCCCTTGTGCGTACACATTCATCTGATCATCTCTCATCTCCTCTCCTGTCTATTCAGAGAGCTGAACAAGAGTTCAGAGGTAAAGATTGTCCATACGTCTGTTCATGGGGTGGGACATATTTTTGTCCAGGCTGCATTTAAAGCATTCGACCTTCGACCTCCGTTTGCTGTGGAAGAACAGAAAGATCCTGACCCAGAGTTTCCTACTGTCAAATACCCAAACCCTGAGGAGGGAGAGGGAGTCCTGGTATAACACACAAACACGCACGAATACTGTTGGTGACATTTTTGAAGCAGCATTTTTGTCCTTCTCATGTCATGGTCTTATGTGTGTGTGTGTGTGTAGACGCTGTCCTTCACTCTTGCAGATAAGGAGGGGGCGACTGTGATTCTGGCAAATGACCCTGACGCTGACCGACTGGCTATTGCAGAGAAACAGAAAAGGTTTGTGTTTAGATTTTGTGTTTGTTTCTGTTCATGGTCTTTGCATACAGTGTATCAGTGTTAATACTTCCTGGTATTTAGGAGTTGATGTATTTCCCCCCTTCCTTTCGTAGTGGGAAATGGAAAGTATTCTCTGGAAATGAGTTGGGCGCTCTGCTCGGCTGGTGGATTTTCCAGTGTTGGAAGCAGCAGATAGCAGAGGAAAAAACTTCAGTTAAAGATCTCTACATGCTAGCTAGCACCGTGTCCTCCAAAATCCTTCGTGCCATTGCTGTTAAAGAGGGCTTCCACTTTGAGGTACCTCTGCTCTTCAGCGCTATAACATAATATTTACATCTACTTTCTGCATTGCTTAGATGTTTTTATCCATTTATGGATCATAGATTTGAACCCATGATCTTGTGTTGCTAGCGTGATGCTCTACGAGTTGAGCTACAGAGTTTGGCTTTACTCTGCATCTTTTACTTAGTGTATTTGTGTGGATTTCTTTATATCATTATAAAATTATACATGAAAAATAACCAATATTTGCTAACTCTCACTTAAATGTTGGTTTCTCTAGGAGACCCTCACTGGATTTAAATGGATGGGAAACAGAGCCAGAGAGCTGATGGATCAAGGGAAGACGGTTCTGTTTGCCTTTGAAGAAGCCATTGGTGCGCTTACATTCACGCAAACACATGCGTGTTGTTGTGCATTTATGTGTATTTCTGTTGGTAGTAGCGAAGTGTTTAATGATCTGGACCGGTAGGCCAGTGGTTCTAGATTTAGGGACAAATAACCTAAATATATCCTGATTAGATTAAATTAGATTGCTGTTACTGTCCTGAATAGGGCTATGAATAGTCAATGCATTGATCGCACACTGTTCACTTCTGTGGTGCCTCAAAAAGCTCACAGCATCACTGTATTTTTCAAATGGTAAGTCATGATAAACTTATAAGGTTTAATGTTTCCTTGCATGTTTTGCATGTGCTGTTCTAGGTTACATGTGCTGCCCTGCAGTTTTGGACAAAGATGGCGTGAGTGCTGCTGCCATCGCTGGCGAGTTCATCTCCTACCTGGCTGCTAAAAATATAACGCTTTTCCAGCAGCTAACATCTATTTATGAGGAGTATGTCACAACATCCTGCATGCACACAATTACACATGGCATCAACAGTACTCATCAACAGCTCATAAATCAACAGCTTTTTGGCTGATCATATTATAAATAAAAACATTTATTTTCAGGTATGGTTACCACATTACCAAGAATTCCTATTTCATCTGTCACAACCAAGAAACCATTAAGCAGTTGTTTGAGCGTCTTCGGAACTATAGCGGGAAAAATTCGTACCCTAAGGAGTGCGGAGGCTTTGCTGTTACAACAGTGAGGGACCTCACCACTGGCTATGACAGCAACCAATCAGACAACAAGGCTGTGCGTATCTTCTGATTGGTCAGAATTGTCGTGATAGTGGATTTTATTGACAGTTTTATACCTCTGTTTGCCTCTTTCTAACCTGCTGTTGCTCACAGGTTCTGCCCACCAGTAAGAGCAGTCAGATGATTACCTTCACCTTTGCTAATGGGGGTGTGGCTACAATGAGGACCAGCGGCACGGAGCCCAAAATTAAATACTACACTGAGCTTTGTGCTGCACCAGGAAACAGGTTTTTAAGAGCTTGGTCATTTCTTGCATTAATAATAGGCTCATTAATAGGCCTTTGTAACTATAGGTTATAATTTAAAGGTGAAGTATGTATTTTCTGTGCCACTATCAACACCAAACTTTAATAGCATAAAATTCTGTATTCATAAAACACTGTCACGACTTAAAACATTTTTGCAGTTCCATTTGTTGCCACTAGAAGCACTGAAATGCATATTGCACCATTACATACATTTAAAGAAATTCAATGCAAGCTACTTTAAAAATAATTAATGAGGTTGTGTGTGTGGTACAGAGCAAGACACAGGGACGTAACCATAGTTTTGACACTTCCTAAATAACGTATTAATAGCTCTTGCTAAATGACTAATAAACTCATTAACTTCCTTTAGTGATCTTAACCAGTTGAAGACTGAATTGGATAACCTGGTCGATGCCATTGTGGAACACTTCTTCCAGCCTGAGAAAAATGGCCTGACTCCTCGACCGGAGTGATGAAACCACCACACAGAATTACAAATAAACACTTAACATTCTAATACTGCTCTGATGTCACACTTAATCACTCTCATGCTTAAATATATCATATATTTGAGTCTTAATCCAAAGAAAATTTTGATGTACATAGTCTTGCTTTTGACATTGGTTTAAAGCTGGTACCACATTTACATGACATTTACAGTTGCCTTTATCACCTAATACACTGTGGACAACATCTTACAAACTAGTTATGTTTCCTCACCTCTCAGTGTGCCGATATACAATGCTTTTGGATAAAACAGTAAGATTATTTTGCTTTTGCCTATTTTGACCTAGTGAACTGTGAAGGTGAATGTTGCTTTAAACATGAATATCGCAGGAGCAGTGACAAAACTATTCAGCCAATCAAATAACCTCAGACTTCATTCATATTCAAGAGAAGAACATCTAAATACCATCTTATGTGTTCTGTTAAATACCAGCAATTTTAAAATCCAGAATGATTGTAAATTAATTTATAAGAAATTAGAAGGATCTTGACAAAAGTTCTGTAAAGAGCGAACTTAAAAATAGGCTGTTTTATGTTGATGTTATGAGTGGTGTTACTGATCTGTAATGTTTAAATATGACACATTATGTGAGAACTATAGCTGCTTTACTTCTGACATAGATTATATCTGCGTTCTAGTTTGGCAGGTTGTTTGATTCCATGAAATAAGTATTCCATAATCTGTTTATTGACCTATAATTAGTTGATTTGGGGACTGGATGATTTTTGTTAATAAATGTTGACATTTTGGATGTTGAATTGAAGGGATTAGTTTGATATTTCAATAAGGATTATGTGTGTCTTGTACTTGAACAGAGTATATTTTATTTCGGCCAGCAGAGGGCATTGTAGATCCAAAAAGAATAACTTTTTAACAATTGTGAAATTCGTGTATCATAGGATTTGAATGTAAATTAATTTGTGTTTTTTAATTAATTTAAAATGTTAGTTTTAATTAATATAACTTCTTAAAATTAGTGTTTTTCAAGCGTATTTTTGAACGTCAATTTCGTTATATATATAGACACTTGGCATTAAAAACCAATGAATTTTCACCGCTATTACCTGGGGAAAGGTACACACGTTGAACTGCTGACCGCTGTTGGGGCATGTTGTCACAATATATGGGGTTGCCACAATATAACCTAACTCCACACTCAAACTTAGACTGTAAAATAATTCCAAAATACAGCAATTCAAGAAACAGAGAAAACGTACAGGGTAACTATATCAAACCACTGTTTTGTCCACATATAGACTCATGTTTGTGTGCTTACAAAAACAGGGTTCTTGAATATGCAAACAATACCAACGCTTTATACAATATATAATATATATGTTTATACGGGCAAATTACGTTTGGTCTAATCTGGACAAGTTTATAATGTAATTGTTTAATTTATAACACAACAGTAATTTAAAGACACTCATGGTCGTCATCATACACCGTTGTATTTATAGACCTACACAGTTGGCGGACGGCCAATGACGGTATGTGTGTGTGGAGTTCACAGTGGTCTGCACCTCACTCACTTACTCAAACCTGAACAGACATCAGAGCTGACTGCGGTCACGCGCACACACAGGGCGCGCGCGCTACAAGAAATCAGTAACATGACAGGGGTGGCAGGCTCGTAAAGGTACATTTTTAAAAATTCTCTTCACAACAGTTTCCATGTTACACATGTTTGTTGCTAATAACATGATTTAACAACAATTATAACAAAAGCAGCATGTTGAAAGTAGCTAATCTTTAAACTCTTGTACTTTGACACTGAACTTAAACATGGATACTACAGTGAAAAGCGCCACGAAATGAACAATCCGTGCGCATGAAATAAACCAAAATGAAACTGTTGCAAATTAGGTTAAAAAACGAATAAAACTACCCAACTCTGCTATAACAAACTTTTTAAGCATAACTGGACTGAAATTTGTTCATTCATTTTCGCAGATTGCGGAGTGTTGGCAAGACCGTCTGTCTCTCCGCTAGATCTGCACATCAGCAGATGGTTATTCAAACGTCAGATGAGCGGACTTCCTTAACGCGTTCACACGAGCGCAGGTCTGTGACTACTGTCGAGTTGTTTTCATACTGATTTAGCGACTGATTTACAGATTAATGATTACTTACAGAAAAATCTACCCTCCAGAACAGCTTTCGATGGTGCATTAAAACTTGACCAAAAACTAACGGAACGGTTTTTAGGCACTTCCTTAAAGAGGCGGTTCGTGGTGCGTAAGGGTAAGTGAAAGTCAACTTTAAATCTTCGTTTGCTTTCATTATACTATGGACCGTACAGAAAAGCAAAAAATGGCAAAAAGAGACCATTCAAAGAAACGGCGCTGAGAAAAGTCACTGGTTTTCAAACGTAAAAACCTATATAATTCGTGATGTTTGTATAGGATGGCTTCTGAATTATCCTTTCCTAAGACGACTTTGTATTGGAGCTATTTATTCTAGTCTAAAGAGGAGCTACTCTAGATTAATGACCTGTCCAGTATTTTTTGTCTTGTGACATGTTGCCATCTCTTGTTGTCGTCAGAGAAACTTTCTGTTGACCCTTCTTTAAATAGCAGATCATCTCTAAAGACGCGTTTGGTTATTTATACTCACTGTCGGCTTCATAGAATGTGTTCGTGCATCACACGAGGGATCGTCTGAAGTCTGTGTATGAGGACAGTCCGTATTAATGGTACAAAAATGTGTGACCTTCTCATGACCTTGAGGTTTATCTTTAAGCCTCACATTATGGTCATTTATGCAGTGTTATTGTTATTAATATTATAAAGTGTGGTAGCATCTGTTCTGAGGGCTGCATGTTTGGACCCTCCACTGTAAACAGGGAACTATGTAGTAGTTATTAATAAGCATTTCATGTAAATTTGTTCAATAAATAATTTGTGTAGATAAATTATATGAATTTTCAGATAACTTTTTAAGCTTGTAGTCTGTAAAGGGAATTATGGTGAATCCCCATGTGTTCTTTGCTTGTGTCCTGTAACATTTAGAAGGGCTTTTACAGTAAGATGCTGTAATCCTTTGCAAATGGCAGGGTTGATGGAGATGCCATTCAAAAGACTTGCCATAGGCCAAAGAGTGTGAAGTGTGGTTCTGCTTTTTTTTAAATAAGAGGGTGGATCATTGGTAACTCTCATTGGTCCACATGGTAACACTGCATCAATCAGCATTTTTCTGCCCACAGCCACACCTCCTCCATGAAAAATACCCTAATCTGGAAGAAACACAACTTCAATAAAAGATTTCCAGACTGATTCACAATTCAGATTTCTCAGATTCCCACCAAAACTTGTTGCTTATAAATTTACCATCAATCACTCTTTGGAAATCTACGATCATGGAGGGCATTTGTTTTGAGGTCAAACCCAGAAATGACCCACTCAAAGCTCACCCACTCTGTTCCCTCACACAAACACTTCCTGGATCGGAGGACACGCGAGAGGAAGGAGAAGTGGAGATTCAGTACAGGCTAACTCTGGTTGGCTCACTGGCCATCCATCCACAAACCACAATGGCCATGCTCCCCTGGGTGGTGGCTGAGATACGGAGGCCCCAACAGGGGGAGAAAAACAGAAGCTGTGATTTCAGTGGCGCTCAGTCTCTAGAGGTCAGTTGATTTAGAAATAATACAAATACTTGTTATAAGAGACAACCACAGTATTATAAAGCCTTAATATAAATCAAATGTAAATATACATACATATGAAATACTTTTATTGCTGGAAAGAGTTAATCTATCAAAGAGTGGAATGTTGAAAATAATCAGGGGTGATATATCTTACACAAAAGTACTGTGGTGGTACAGTACAGTCATGCTGTACAGTCATGCAGTCATGCAGATGGTGCCATTGTATTTTTTTAATAAAAAAAATCACAGATCTGAATAATAAACATATTCATATGGTACACTAAATACAAGAAACTTCAAGGCACTTTAAAATGGCACAGTACAAAACTATGTCCAAAAACCAAATGTAAAAGAAAAACTGATTTAATGAAATAAGTGTTTTCTATCTGATGGTTCAAGGTTCAAGACCAGCCTGTGGTGCTGCAGATTTCAGCCAGCTCAGTGCGTTGTGTTCTGGATGCGGCAGGGCCGGGAAGGCCGTGGGACCCATTGCAGCATATGGTTTTGTTTGATCAGCGACCTCATCTAATCACCAAACTCATTCACAATAGCCAGGAGCCCAACTATTTCGGCTGTCTGCTCAGAGGTCAGAGGACAGCAGCCTGCTATGTGTTCCGCTGTCAGGACCAGCAGAAGGTAAGAGGAGTTTTACACGAGCTGCATCTGAACTCAAAGCAGCTAATTTATTTTTATATATTTATTTATTTTGCATTATACAACTTTATTTAAATTAGAACAGGAAATCGGTTCAGAAGTTTGACATTGTTGTGTTTGTGGTTTTGAAAAGGAAAGAGAGTACTCTGAGAGGCTTTACTATAGGTTGTTATGGGTTGTTTTTCTCCCAGCATGTATCACTTTGAAGTGAATATCTTTTGATGAGCAAAAGCTCAGAGGTTTAAATGTCGGCCCACCCTCTTTGTGCATGTGTACACCTGTGTGTGAAAGAGTTTGGGTTCAACAAGGTACCATAACAGCACCATGACAAATGAGAAGAAACAACTAAATGTATACATTTTCTAAAGAAATTGTGTTTGTGTTAACACATTTAAAACAATACTTGGAAGTTGTAGGTGGTTGCCAGGGTGTTGCTATGTGGTTGCCTAGGTTTTCTGCAAATTTGTTTAGAGCATTTTAAAACTCATTGGCTGGGAAATGATTTGAGATTAAAGAGAAAGGGTAGCGCTCCTCCCCTTTTCAAGTGAATCTGCTGCCCTAAGAGTTTAAATGAATTAAAAGCAGTTCCTGTACAGTACGTGTTTCAAATACAGTATGTGTTTACAAGAGACCCTGAGCACTGATTTTGACATACATATCCTAAATTGCAGCTGAACGTCACACCTGGGGCAGATTCACACAACCACCTGATGCAAATTCATCATTAGGCATCATAGACAGTAGCAGATTGATTCAGCTATCTATAAACTTTGTTGAAATTGAACTCAACATAGAAAACTAATAGTTAAAAACACAAATAAAAAACTAGGATAAAAATAGATTGCTTTGATGTGATTTATTGTTTGGTAAAATAACTGTAACAGGATGCTGTTACTGTACTGGGAAACCATGGGTGTTTRTWACGGTACAAKMKAGTGCTTGTTTACAAATATCAAGACTAAGTGATGGAGGATCTGATAGATAGACCGTGAAGTTTCCTTCATCAACCTGCATTTTGGCAGGATGTAGATATATGTTGTCATAGTAACCATTTCCTGTGTCAGTAAGCAAGCCACAATGTGGCTGTGGACTTTCTGTTTATTGTCTCAGTAAATAGACAGAGAGATGGAAAAAGAGATAATGCTGTTGACTGTGAAAGGAAGGATGCTAGGAATCAATGAAAGTTAGCGTTCTCTTCATTGTCTCTTGTTTTAGCAAAGCATGTACTAGCAATGCCATGGTCGTGGGTTCAATTCCCAGAAAACATGTCCACCATGAACATATGCCTTTAAATGCACAGTAAATCACATCTGCCACATGCATAACTGTAAATGTCATGTTTGACGTGAATGCTGGGAGGGACATGTGTGCATGACCTCTACAGTGCCATCCAATCGTATCAGGTCTGGCTTTGACAGACAGGAGTGCATATGCAATACTGACATAGGATCCACTCGCCTACTATAAGACTATGAGACTGTAATAATGAGCTGTACATGTTACCTTTCTGTATACTTTATTAATGTTACTACTGTATAGTATGTATTTGCATGGCCCTTGAGGTTCTGTTAACAAGTTTTCTATTACCCTAGTTCTCCAAAACCTCAAGTGAAGAGATCCACTAAACATACTTGCAGCACAGGAAGTGATTATGCTCACTGAGAAAATGAAGCATGTACAGTTCCTTAATGCCTTTAAATGTGCCGTTGTCACTCAAAGCCACACTTGGTGCAGATGCTTCTACACAGGTCAGGTCCCTCTCATAGATCGATTTCTTCATTCAATGTGTCAGAGAACTGGGGTTATAGAGAAGGTTGCCTCACATAGCCTGACCTTTGACTTCAGCAAAGACTGCCCACTAAAAACAGGAAGAGACATCTGACTGAAATGTCATGAAAGACTATGATGATATAATAAATGACTGAAGTGACCAATGATAGTTTTGTTCTACGATGTAGAGACTTTAAATACAGTACATTAAAAACCTGTGCCTTTATTTGCATTGTTACATTAAGTTAACGATTTAGATTAGCACTTTTGTGTGCAATCGGTTATCGAATGGTAAGTGGTCGTGCAGTCTGAGGCAGAGACCACAGAAAAGGTCACACAGCATAAACATCCTTTATCTGACTCTCTCTATCTTCATTTCTTTCGATGTTACTCACTCCAGACCACCTGTTACCCATGGCGTACACACACACACACTATATCAGTGTGTGCGTGTGTCTGCATTACTGAGATTTAGATCATAGTGGTGTTCCCTATGCCTCACACACCCCCGATCTTTTTTTAAACTGATAAACAACAATCAAATCACCTCTTGTTTGCGTCCCTCACCCAACCCATAAATTATCAGACTTATTTTCTACCTGCTTTTGTGTTTGCTTTTCACTAGCCAATTTATGATACCATAATTCACTTGATACCACAATGCCATCTATCATTTCAAAGGCCCCACAAATGTGCTTCAGCTCAACAGCTTAGCATACCAAATACCTTTATATGCTTTCATGTGGCTCGTAAAATCTCTGTAACACTAGGATGGCAGGTGTGGAAATATCATAAGTCACAGTAAACTTATTTTTAGTTGCTATGACAACATCAGCGGTAACCATTGCACTTGCGTGTTGCCAAGATAGTAGGTTGAAGTGTAATATTTGTATGGGTAACTTAAATGATAAACTTCTTTAATTTTCCTGTTACCAAAGAACAAAATTTACTTATAAAAACAAACATAATGATTTGTGTTTGTTTGTGTACAATAATGCACTTATTATAAAGAGTAAGGCGTTCTTCTGGGTTTGAAAGCTGATATATGAAGCTTATTTTAGTAAAGTTTATTTACCAAATTATTTGTTTTATTTTATCTGTTATACATAAATATATTTGAATATTTAAATTGTCTAATCTGTTTGTTAAATGCTGGAATTACTGTAGAATATTTAAATTGTAGATAAGGCACTTTCTCAGTAGCAACCCACTAAAGTTGTTTTCTCTACAATTAAACTGGTCATTTTTATGTTTTTGATGTACTCTTCAGTTTTGTTTTTGTAAAGTGCAATAAAAATTGTCACCATTTGTTTAGCACAGCAAGTTGCAATAGTTATCCAGACAAATAAATGTTCCTTATTTCTTTGAACAATGAAATCTTAATTGTTTTGGACATCAACCAAACCAGAAACAATCTATAGTTAACAGTTTGTTCAAAATACAATTTGTGGGTTTAAATTTGTACAGTACCTCTAGTCTGTGAATCTATTCTGCCACCAGGTGGTGGTCAAATCCTGAACTTGAAGACTCTTCAAATATCAGCCATCACCTGCACATAACAATCTCAGTCACACCTACAGTGTAAACATTTTTAGTAATAAATAATCTTAAAACTCATCTCTAAACTAAATCAAGCTTTCTTTATATCGCAAGTATGATTTTTCTAACCTACCTTTATAAAATATAAAAAAAGATAATTATTTTTAAATTATTCAAACTTACAGCTTACAGTTTAACGTTTCCTCCTCAAACGCAAGACATTCGTCAGGCAGCCTAGAAATAGTGCGGAAACGGCGTTTCTTCCCAGTGGATGTGATATGATCTGATACTTGAGTGTAATTTTCTCTCATCATGTGAAGGTTTTACGGTCACATCCCACTGAGCGCCGTTCAAACGGCCGCACACACACTACAAACTTCCACTAGTTTCACTTTATTGAGGAGATCTGGATGGCAGAAACGATGAAATCTCGCTTTCAGATCTTCAATTTACTGCGGAGGGATGTTAAAAGCGAGCAAGAAACAGTGAGTATCTCTGTAAAGTGTGTTTGTAGTAAGTTTAGTGGGACAGTGTGCGTTAGCATGCTAGTTTGTTAGCTACTAATGTAAAGTGAGTCTAGTGAACGTTAGCCCATTGAAGAATAATTTATTCTCTGTTTATTTTACTAATTATTTATTTTCCCGATTCGTGACGAGTGAATAACGCTTTGTTCATGTAAAGCCTTAAAGTATATGTTGATGCCAAACTTCTCCCTTGTTAAGTTATTGGTGGTCGTGTCTTAAAAACTAGAGCGTTGACTACATAGAAAGCACTTTTGTGCCGCGATTCGAACGCTCGTAATCTACAGTCCGTGCCCTAAAGAGCGGCCTATGTAGGCAGCTCGCTATGTTTTACGAGAGTCTATGTGTCAGTTTATTAATAAAACTAATAAAACAAGTCGAATAACTCGCCTGTTGCTTTAAAAAAATATACGATTTTGTTCGAATAAAAACATCAACTACCTTAAAATAAGTCTACTGAAAACAAATACAGTAGATGGCGTTATATGTTATACAGTAGTTTAGTCAAATGTAGCTGTTAGTCATGTAGCTGTATGAAAAAAGACACGTTGTTGATTTTGTATATGTGATGGTTTATGTAAAGTGTGGCTTTAAGCAGCCTGTTATATTTTGTAAGTTCAACATAATGTGTCAAAACTGGTTGGAAAAGGATACACGGTTAGATAGGTAGTTCCTGCTGAAAATAAATGGGTGGTTCTAGTGAGCGTCCTTGAAATTGATGGTGTGTCAAATGTGTTGTGAACAAGATAAAGGGTAAACGATCTATTACAAGATGGGTGTGCTTGAAAGACCGCAGTTGTTTATAAAAGCATTGCTATGAATGAAAGGACAATGAGTATAATTTCTCTGTATAATCACATTTTCTTTGTATTGTGTCATGTATTTACTTTTGTAGTAGCAACTTGATTATAGTGTGTGTGTGTGTGTTTAGGTGCTACACCTGTGCTGTTACAAACTGTTCTATGGTAGTAAATGGTATCACCTCGTTTCTAGGTGTGTGTCATAG
>JAZGTI010014290.1:0-14203 GCA_036877585.1 Botia kubotai
CAAAAATTGAGAGGACAAGAGGAGACCAGTCTTGGTGCATACATGACAACATGTTCACACATATACACACATGGGATTCAGACACATCATGATTTTGAACACTGCAAGTGTTACTTTATTTTGATTGTTCTCTCTTTTTCTAAGACCTAATGAATGATTCATAACTGTAAAATAACCTTGACTGCTCTCTGAGCCTACAGCAATGCACTGTTGTGAAGTCTGGGTCACAACATTCATTATTTCAGAATCACATCAGAACAGACACACCCTGCTCACACACAAACACAGAACTCCAGCATCTCTTTGCCTATTACTTCTACACATACACAGATCACACATATGTGACTGTCACATTAAGTTAGTTATATAAATACATTCACACATTTATGTTTTTGTCAGGAGTCATTCGAACCTGAAGAGAATTAAACACAAAAGTTGATTACACACACACATTATATATATATATATATATATATATATATAAAATGAGCATCACATGTATGTGACAAAGCAACAAACTGACACATGCACAGCATTAAGAATCTTGTCTGATAACAAGCAAGCAAACAACAAACAAAAACATTCAATTTGAGTCCATGTCAAAATGACTGCAAAAACATATAAAGGTTAATACATGTTAATTTATAAGTAAATAATTTAGTTATGAACATAATAAATAATGTGTAAATGATAAACGCACATTACTTGTAATATTAAGTTTAATACTAAGTTTTGATAAATCAAAAATTATTCAGAACTAGTAAGTTCAACTGTTGTATTTGGCAACCACTAACTCAACGCACCTTTCTAGCATCGTCTCTCCCACACACACATTTATAGTACAAACACTCTGACAGCACCGATATTTGCATAAAACACTCACCTGCATTGTCGCTGACATACACACATTCTCTTCAAACAACTGAGACGCTCAAATAATATCCGTTTAAACGCGTCTATATACATCGATCCGGCAAAAACTAGATTTAACCGCGACGGCCAAATTTCTAAAATATAAACAATTGTTAATTATTTGAAAGGATGCTGCTAGATGTTTAACTTTGCTCGACTTTTAAAACACCATTTACGTAGGAATGCTATCTGTACGCATATGGACAGCGCAGATGAGATGCGCATGCCAGACGGTGTATTTGGACACTGTGGTGTGCAGCTGGAAACGGGACCCGTGATGATCTGAGAGGGAAAAAAAAGATGCGATGAAAAAACCGCACATCGGACAGCGCGTTTTGCACTTCAATGTAGACACTCCCAAACGATACTCTGTCACTGGATTGTGTCTGATGGGTCAGTGGCAATTTATGCTATGAACAAACTGAAAATCATTTTCTTGGTAAAAGCACCATCAGTAATTTTCACACTGCAACACATCTACTTGGAATCAATAACAGACTAATCGGAACCCGAATCTTACCTTCATAGGTATCGCTTTCTCCTCATTGTCCTGGGAATTGTTTAATCCGCGTATTTGACTTTTTGAGTAAATGCGTTGATCGGTTACGTTACAGCGGTTATGCTGAAAATGCTTCTCAAAAAGCAGAAAACGGCGACAGTGTCGATTATGAACTATAGGACAATGGCACGGATGTCCGGTGCATCTTACGGCGTCTGTGAAGGCATGTTGCGGGGAAGCGATGCATTTCACCGGTCCAAAACGCGTCTGGCGCACTGGCGTATAGTTCAATATTCCCAGGCGTAAGCAATAAGGAAAGAACATCATAATAAGTGTAATGGAAGATAGGGAAAGATATTGGGGGTGAAGAACCGCCCCTTGTGTTAATGAACCAGGTAGTTTAGCAGTTTTGTAAAAACGTTTCTCAGGTCAAGGTAGAGAAATGCGGTCAGGTGAAATGTGAGAGGATTTAGGTGGGAAGTGAGCTTGGGAAACTACGTGGATATGCATTCCCTATGACTGGTCTCTGTCTGTATAAATAAAAATAGAAATAGTTTGTGGGCATAGTCTAATATAATTTTGCTGGTAGTTCCAAAAAGCCAAGTTCGCCCTGGCTACAGAAGATGCTCAGTTAGCCCTTACGAAAAGTAACCATGGTTTTATACACATGGTAATCAATGTGCCAAATTTGCCTGTCATTTCACTAAATTCACCCTAAATGTGGGATCAATGAAAGGTGAACTGAACCAGTACTATGGTAATACATTTACATAACATTTATGCATTTGGCGGACGCTTTCGTCCAAAGCGACTTACAGTGCATTCAACAAATACATTTTTATCAGTATATGTGTTCTTTTTATTCCCACAACCTTTGCGCTACTAACACAGTGCTCTACCAACTGAGCTACAGGAATTACCGTGACAATTGCTAGGTAATAAAACAATATAACGTTATCTTAAAATAATTCATTTTGAATAAATTATGCAAAGTTTAATGTGTGCTTTTACTCTAAAGAATAGTAAAAGAACAAAAGTTGTACTTTTACTATGGCATGTTGTCTTATGGGAACTGTAGTTTTTTTTAACCCGCCAGGTATAAAAATGTGGAGTCAGTAAAACTACATTTACCAGCAACTACAACACATAACAAACATGGCGTCGCCGGAGTCACATCGGGAACGTCTATCAGTAAAGGGTGATAATATTAAAGAAGATGGAAGCAAAAAATCTGCTCCGATATCTTTCGGTTTTAGTAAAACACTGAGCAAGGTTAAATCCGGGAAGGCAGAAGAGAAAGATTTCTTGGTTGGAGTTGAGGGAAAAGAATTAAAAGGGTGAGATGGAGGCTAACGTTAGCTTGATTAACCAGTAGACTCATTGAAAACAATATGACGTTTATTTTGTTTAGATCTGATCGTGTACCACGTGCTTCATGATCAAGTGAACTGCACCTCAACTCTTGTTAATTTCTGTCGTTTCTACAGGACCAAACCGGTGGAAAAACCAAAAGAATTGATTATTCCGCTTATCCATAAGAACCGCTGGTATCGGCAAGACAAGAGCAGCGAGGAAAAGAGCACAGATCCGTCCCAGAAGGAGGACACGGTTGAATCCCAGGCTGTCAAAGAACTCATCGAAGGTTGTTGCTTGATTATTTGTTATGTAAAGTTTTAAAAATTGTGATCTTTATACTTGGACAAAAATGTTGGGCCTTACCAAATTACAATTTGTTGGCATGTATTATGGCAATGCTGTACAGTACATAGTTGACTATGGTGATCATGTATTGTATCTATGTAAATACAATGGTATTACTATCTGATACTGTTATTGTGCTATGATACTGCTTCAGGATATTATAAAAGATGGTGGTGGTCAGATCTGTGTATTACTTGAGCCCTTATCTCTTATATGATGCCTGTCATTTAATGTAGCAGGTATATAACTCTCATAACTCAATTTAGTTGAAGGGTATGTTTCGTGTATGTTTAGTGGTTAAGGATCTGTGCTGGTAAGCCAAAGGTCGCAAGTTCAAGCCCTATATAGCATAATTTGTGAGCTGCTGTCTTTGTGCTCTTGAGCATGACACTTCACAGCAGAGGTGCTGTTGTACTGTAGTATAACTATACTGCAAGTAAGTTCTGTATAGAAAAGATCTGCTACAGTGCAGTATGAAAATACTAATGTAATGAATGAATTCTGTTTGAATCTTTTCTGTTCCACTTCTTCTGCAGAGTCTCAGAAGTATCAGGAAATATGGAAGAATGGCCCACAATCAGATCCAAACTTCTCTATTCCTCTTCTCATGCAGAATCAGGCCCCTCAGGGCTTTGAGGATGGAGACAAAGTCAACGTGGAATTACGGCCAGAGTCTGTAAGTCTTACTCTGTGTTGGGAAGACAGACAGCAGTTATGCACCTGCATTAAATTCATTTAGCCAGGATAAATGTAACTCCTCCGCTACATGATGTTGAGCTTTCGTATGGGTTATGAATTGTTAAATTATAACTGAAGGGCTTTTGCGAGTACCACGCCTCCTGAGGAATCCTATAGATAGATGCTTGATGAGATTTGTAAAGATTATGGATTACGAAGATTTAGGTTAAACAGTTACCATAGCAAATTGTATTGAATTAAGTGGAAGAAAGTCTTTGCTTTAATCAGGTAAAGCAGAGTAGACTCTTCCTTGGAGATTTTGTGTGGAAATGAGTGGAAGGTTATAACTAGGCAGGACGAGAGGGAAGTGTGCTAAACTCTTGTAGACTTTGTACAGGGGAACAAAAAGGAATGTAGTTCAGTTCTGATTAAGATCTGTTTAGGTAACACTGACTACAGTAGCAGATACCATCACAGAAGACCTATGTGTGTGTTTGTAGACATTTGCATGTCTGAATATGATTATGCACAGTACTGGTGCATCTGAATATTGTGTCCACAATAGTGCAGATTGTAGAGGAAATAAGGTCATGATTGGTCATGTTTTCTCATTGGCTGATAATATGCAGGCTGCTCCCACATTTCTTTTTTATTTTTCAGTTCTTTCTTGTGTTCTTGTGAGTATTTCCTGTTGGTATAAGGAAGTTTGGATGGGCTTGTTCTTTTTTTTCTCTTAAATAGCCAGTAGACTGTAATTATGTCACTGCCATAAACTCTGATTTTCTACTTAATTGGTTGCAGGTGGTATTGGTGTTTGTTCTAGAGAAGATTGGATTGGACAAAAAAAACTAGTGCAGAATGAGTCATCAATTTATTAGGTCTGTTTTCCCAGAGAAGAAACAGAATGTAAATCTTCAATGCCTATTCCATTTATTATCTTTATAAAAGGTCATTAAAGCTGCATGCATAATAATTATAAAAGAATTAGAAAAATGCGGTTTAAAATGGTTTTGGACACAAAGTGCATTTTTAAATCAATAGTGTTTAGGGTATGTTCTGCAGCTCTGCTTTGCAAGCTCTTCCCTGCCAAATGTGGTGGCAGCACAGGGCAGTTCAAGGTCATTGCACATGCTGCACTGTTGTTTCATTTAGATGTGTGTGTGTGTGTGTGTAGGATAAGGGAGTGTCTTAATGAAATGAGTGATGGGGAATTCCACTGCTGCATCCAAACAGTTCTTTCTCTGCATAATCTCTCTCTGTCACCTCCAGTGTCACTCTCCCGCAGTGCAAGTCTATCACTTGTAGATCAGTGTGTGAGAGCACATGTCATGACTTGATTAGTTTATCACAGATCAGATTCAATATAAATTACTTTTGTCTGTCACACAACCTGTTTATACAAATTTATAAAACTGGAATATTTTATCCAATTATCACCTCCTCTGCAGGTGTAGGAGTGTGTGTATTTAATTAGTGTTCTGTTTATTAGTGTCTTGATTGCTTTATTTTGGAGTCTATAAGCTTGTGTTTGATGTGGCTGGTGTGTAGAAAATAGAGAGCTAATGTTCATTGTCAATCAGTCCACAGATGCGGACTATGACAGCGTTCCTGTGGAAGCTTATGGGATGGCGATGCTAAAAGGAATGGGCTGGAAAGAGGGAGAGGGAATCGGTCGCACATTTAAACAGTACGGATCTCTCTTTCTTTTTACTTGTCATGATCACGGTGTCAGAAGATCCTTTTAAAGTATTTAAATGGTTTAACAATTCACTATGTGAGGTTTTAGTTCATTTTTCTTAGAAATAAAAATTGATTTGCTTCATAAATCAAAACATGTTTGCTTTGTACTTAAATGTACACCAACATATGTTTTCATTTATGATATCTGAAAAGGATTGCCCAAATGAATAATTTACTTTAATAATAATTTTGTTTCTATATGCAAATGTTCAACTTTCACTTATTCTTAGTTTATTGTTCATTGCTTAAAGGATACAGTCTTATTCAAACATTTTCTAACATTTCTATCTATACTTTTAATGTTTACACAGTTTCTCCTCTTTCAGAGAAACATGAAACAATTCCGCTATTCGTCCAGCCCTTAATTTATAGTTCTTCATGTTGTCCACGTTAGAAATGCCTCAACTAGATTGTTGCCTCTACTAGCTGTTTTGCCTTTGACCTCAGCAGTATCTTTGCAGTTTCATCAGTACTTAGATTCATTCTGATTTATTTGCCCTCTCTAAACATCTTTTCTGCTAACATTACCTTGTTCTGGGATTATTGTACTGGCTGCAAACAAGGATAAGAGATTATCTTTTTATGTTTGAAGACTTATTTAAAAACCGACAGTGACAATCTTTGGCACAGACTGGCAGCACACTCTTTAATCTTGTGTGCTTAAGTGCCCATCTGTTCAATTGTATGAACATGGAATCAATCAGATTGCTCTTTATGAGGGGAGGGGTCTGCCTCATGCATATCGGCAGGGCTGTGCAAGTGAGTTTTGGGTTTTCTAAGTAA
The DNA here is from genome assembly GCA_036877585.1 of Botia kubotai. Classification (NCBI taxonomy): domain Eukaryota; kingdom Metazoa; phylum Chordata; class Actinopteri; order Cypriniformes; family Botiidae; genus Botia; species Botia kubotai. The sequence goes on from JAZGTI010014290.1 coordinate 6,314, forward strand.
CTTTTTTGTATTTCACATGCAATCAAGCGTTGCACTTCAAATAATCATCATACATGATTCTGATGGCCAGAATTTTACAGTTTCCAACATCCCCCAATAATTACAGGCCCATGTGAAAGTGTCCACGCCAAAAATGACAATTCATCAAACACTTGTTTGCCAAAAAATTTTACATTGCATTAGCAGCATTACTGATAACAAATGTAACTAAATCCCTAATTACTTTACATCTTTACTTTACATCACTGTGTATGGAAGGTAGCATATTAGTTATGTGTTACACAGTTCTGTTTTCTTATGTCACTTGGTTAAATTTGCTCTTTAAAATCAGATTTTTCCCACAAGTATGTACACACGAAAGAAAGAAAGTCAAAACAATACAGATGATTAAAATGAAACTTGACATGCTAGGTTTAAATGGACTTTCTTAGTCTGTCAAAATGATGGACCGCCTTTAAAATCATCTGTCAATGTTTAAAATTCTGTTTAACAAAAATAGTTTGGTAATACAATCCCTATATCCAGGATGTCTTTATAGTTCTTTGTCAAATGGCAGCTAAATTTTTTTTTCTTTTGTTTCTACTTTTGTCTCTGTCTTCTATCAGAGATGTGAAGCCCATAGAGCATCAGTTAAGGCCTAAAGGACTAGGTTTAGGTGCAGATCGCTCCGCCATTAAAGACCTGGAACCTGGGCGTCCCAGCCGGCCCCCTAAACCTGGTGAGGAGAGGGGGAAGGAGGAGCCTCTGGTTCTGGGGCCTGGAGGATGTGTGCTAATCCTGGCAGGAGCACATAAAGATCATTATGGGAAGGCAAGTATGATGTTTGCTCATGAATTCCTCCAGTGGAATTCAGGTTTCAATAGAATATTACAGCCCAAAGATGCATTAAAAACAATAATATGGCATATACTGGTCAGACTGATTTATCTATTAATATTTGGCTTAAGAAAGCTTCAGTCAATAATCATGCACACTTAGTTGGGTAAAAGAAGTGTTTTAGCTCCCCCTTGTGTCAGTGACAACATTTACAGACAACCTTGTCAGTAATTAATGCTAATGATCTTTTTCTAATTTTTTTTAAAAATATTTTAATAAATATTTTGTGATTAAAATGTAATTAAAGTACATAGCAGAAATGTTATGTCTGTATGGCCAACATTAAATAAATATAAATTTCTATTATTCCTTTACATTATTGTGATTTACTATATGTTTTTAAACCATATAGTTTGTTGTCTTAGGGAAAAGATGAGTTTAGTATTTTTGACTAGAATAAAATCTCTCTTAATTCTGTCTCTTCTCTTGCTCATCTCTTCACAGATTGAAGGAGTGGATCCAGATAATGCCAGAGTTGTAGTCAAACTTGCTATTGGTGGCAAGACAGTGACCATCATTCAGCACTCTTTACAAATAGTCACACGCAAGGAGTATGAAAAATACAGCAAAGACCTTAGTAAGCCATGCCCATCTCTTACTATACAACTTGTACAACTTTACTGTACACTAATTCTTTTCAAATATTGTGTTTGTTATCATAATAATTCTCTCTTAGCTAAGTGAATATTCTGGTTGTTGAGTGAGAAAAAATTTAGGTTGGGTCTTTTTTTTATCAGGAGTGATTAGATTGAATTGTAAAAGTGAGCTATTATATTATTGGCAAATATATTCCGCTGGATACTTAGTCTTGGTTATGTTAGCAAAAACCATAAGTTGTTTCGAAGTGCAGCCATTTTGATGTAGAATAATGTGCACTGATCAAAAAAGTAAATAGGATCAATATTGTTTCCATGGAGACTGTAAATTGACTGAAAACAGGGAAATGAAGTTTAAAGAACCTGCTTGAATGTGTTTGGTGCAATTTGAGCTTGTGGTAAAACAAACTGTTTGGGTTCATATGTTGAAACCCAAACACTAACACTTGATGTTTTATTTTGCTGTACTCAGAAGCTGTGTGTTCTGAATGTGTATTCTTCACAGGCTGGTTTGCACACCTTTAAAACTATTTCAGACACAATTTACTAATTCATTACACTAACTATTTTTAAGATATTTCAACTGCTGCTTTTTACTTGTATACTAGTGCTTTGAGGAAGTTGTTTGTTTAATTTACTAAATGCAGTGAAAAATTCTATTTATTTTTGTCTACCAGGTCGTCTTAGTAAAGCGCACAAAGAGAAAGAGAAAGAGAAAGAGAAAGAGAAAGAGAAAGAGAAAGAGAAAGAGAGAGAACAAGAGCGAAGGTTAAACGACAAAGAGGAGAGAGGAAAAACTGATAGAGACAGAGAGAAGGACAGAGACCGAGATCAAAGGAAAAGGAAACACAAAGAATCAAGTGCAGACAGGTAAGATTTCGGACAAATATAGCCAGAAAAATCAGTACTTTCAAATTAAATTAAATTTATCCAATTGTATTATTTTTATTTGAAATGTGATGGATACAAACTAAAGGAAAAAAAAGTTTATCTGTACAAAGTGAATTGAAATTGTGGCTATGTGCTCATATAAAATAAATAAAGCTGCCTATGACTGAATAGGTTAAGTTTTCTGTCTGGTGTTGAAATCGTGCTGACAATTTTATGCAGTGTAAAAAAATATAGAGAAAAATGTACTGGTTGACATTTCTGCCATTACACAGTATATTCTGGCATACCACCCAGCCATATTTAATCAGTTGTTTTTAATTTTTAAACTTTCTCTACCATCTTAGAGAGAAACCTCCTCCACCAAAGGAGTCCCGGCCCTCCCCTTCAGCCCCTTCATGGCTACAAAGGGACCTCCGTGTGCGCTTCATAGATAAAGCATTTAAAGGAGGAAAATACTACAACTCAAAGGTACCTTAAAGAACCGTGGTATAAACTGTTTATTTAGCATCTTTAAGCATGAGAATGGTTATTAAATTAGTTTTCTGTGTTCAGATGAGAGTTGAGGATGTCTTGACGCCCTACACCTGTGTTTGTCGCACAGAAGAAGGAAGACTGCTGGATGGTAAGGGTGCATTTATCAGTGAAATGACAGGTGCAATTTGACGGATGCTTTTGATAACTGATTTTAAATGAATGGACTCTTTTGACAGATGTTAGGCAGAAAATGCTGGAGACCATCATACCCAAAAATGACTCAGACTACATTATGGTAGTTTTTGGAGAGCACAGAGGGCAGGTATATAGATCGACTTACTTGTATTTCATTGTATACAACAGGGCTCTGTAGTGGGCTGCCTAACTAGTTGCCCAAACAGTAGGAAACAAAATTTTGCAGCCCTACAAGATTCCTGTGTAACATTGCATGTGTCATTCCCAGAATGCTTTGCAACAAGCTCAGTAATGTTTTAACCATGATAGACAGCTGATGCAAATGTAAATTTAGGTAATTATATTCAGTACTGAAAAATACAATTTAAAAAGTTCTGTCTTTCAGCCATTATTGTCTGCAGTGCATTTTGACTGCAGAAGCATGATGTATTCCACACACACAATAAAATTGTGTCTTGCAGGTGGGCCACATCCTGAAGAGAGACCGAGAGAAATGTAGAGCCATGGTTCAGCTAGAACGCCACGAGGAGCAGGTGTTCACTTATGAATATGACGCCATCTGTCATTATGTGGGCGGAGTAGAGCACTGAACAGCCAGTTGGATGACACAACACACCTTTCATCTTCAACCCTGTTCTGACATCAACCTGAGTTGTGATTGGCCTTTTCTTTATTTCTAGTGACCAACATATCAGTAACTATCAGTTTTTAATACAACCAGACCTAATTTATTCTGTTAGTTGGTGTTTTTACATGCAAGTGTAGACTCAAATGAGAAGACATTTTTAAATACAAATACTGTCCATTGTTTTGTGGCATACAGATATACAAATAAATCTAAATGACTGGAAACCACATTGTTCTTAAAGAGACAGCATTGCTTATTATTAAGTTATGTCGTTCAAATGCATTTTGCATATTTGGTCCTAAAAAAAGAGTCAATGAAAGGCGTGACATTTTTCTATAAAAAATATATTTTGTCTTTTTTGACCTATTGGTTTTTTAAAGAACAGAAAATCTCACTGCCAGTTAACGAGAATCCAAACACTTTCACTTGAAACTATGTGTGGGTTCTTACAGAGATCCATCAAAGATCCAATTTGTTTAAAGATTGGTCAAATTTATGCACAAGCCTGTAAAATTTCCATTCATGTTATCTTTTTATAATAAAATATTATGACTAAAGTTCCTGTAATATGCCTATGACTCTATCTCTGAAATACTGAAAAACATTCCAAAAAAGTTAACCAAAATGTTTATTAACAAGGGTATGACATGTTTACAAATCTTTTGTTTTAACACATGGTGTATTTACAAAGTATGCTATGTCCAGAGTTTATTACAGAAAGATTACTAAAGCACACATTACTCAAGCTGTCTGAAAGATTTTAAACACTGTTTAGTCGTCGTCGTCGTCATTGTCCTCCTCCAGGCGTCTGATGTTTTCAGCGTTTGCCCTAAGAACAGCTCCAGGACTGGGGTACGGTCTCTGCTGAAATAGGGGTCCTGCTGCTGTGGTGTCTGCCCCTGTCTTCGCCTCATTGCGTTTAGGGAGGCCAGTGGACCATGAGCCCCTAAAATTGGCAACAAGAAAATATTTCACATTAATATTATTTTACAGCTTCATAATGATTGGAGCAGTGCTAAGTAAAGTTTTGGGTCATTCAATGATTTTCTTATATTGTGGAAATTATGACTAAAGGCAAATCTGTAAGACCGCAGAGAATTTCAAATCTATTATAAATTCACACCAAAATCAAAAGAAAATCAGTTGTGAAAAAGATGATATAAGTAATAGTAATAATATAAGATATTTACAGTATTTTTGTACACAATACCAACAAACTTATTGGTCCTATAAAGGCTTAATTTATCTTGTATGAAATGTTTTGATTTCTTACAGAGTCTTAGTTTTGGGGTGGAATGTGACCTGGACATGAAATTTAATCAAACAGTAACAGATCAAGATACACTCTGAATGTAAACTACATAGCTGTTACCTTGGAGCATCTGAATAGGCGCTGGGATCCATGGGATCCATTTCCTCCTGCTGCTGTTTCCGACTTCCCCCTAGTTATAGAAAGTTTGAGTTTTTAGGTTCAGACATTTTCCATATTACATGAGACAGTAAAATTCCTGCATAAATTACCTCTCCTTGATTTACTGTATGGTGCACTGTCATCTCTCCTTATACGTCTATCACGATCTCTGTCTCGATCCCTGTCTCTGTCCCGGTCTCGATCCCTGTCCCGTCCATCCTCCCTGTCTCGATCACGCTCTCTGTCTCTCTCTCTATCTCTCTCCCTCTCTCTCTCAGGCTTCTCGTGGTGATTATCCCCCTTATCATGTCCAGTTTCACCTTCAAGCAAAACAAACAAATGCAGCACTTTTACATCATTATTTTGCATTATTGTGTGTTTTTATGTTCAACTATGCAATTTCATTCTCATAATACCTTACCTTTCTGTTTCTTAGCTGCCTTGGTGATGACAGCACTAGGGTCATTAGGGGACAACCAGCTTACTAAGTCCGTTTCTACATTCCAGTAGTATGGAAGACCACTAGTGAAATGGCAAGATGTTCTTTGATTACCAGGGATTTAAACATTTGACGTTACGCAGATGATGAGCAAAATAACGCTGAAACAAGAACTAATTCATAGGCTTACCACACGGTGTCAAAAACTTTGTACCAATTGGTCGGTAAATTCTCAAGCTTTGTAGCCTCGTAGTCAACGTTGTGGTCGTCATAGTCTTCAGCGATTATCTCCTCTTCGGCTTCTGATTATGGTAATGAGGCAATATAATTAGATCATGAAATTAACAGTCGCTATGCATGTACCATGATCACGTTACACAAAAAACTGCAACACCCTAATCATGAGGTGCCTTACCGTGGTCAGACTGTTTCACGATGCCTCGTTTAGCCAGACGCGCAAGCAGAGCTGGAGGCAGAGGCATCTGCAGAAAGAGCAAATCATCTCAGTGACTATATTGGACGATAGTGTTGATCAGCCACGCGTTAACTGTTGTAGCACTATATGAACACTGAGCTGGACCGGGTGGTGTTCTGTTCTATGTCTTTTACAATTACTCATTTAGCATACGCTTGTATCCAAAGCGACTTGCAAAGAGAGCTGAATAGAGCATTAGGGAGAGCATTATGTCACTGATAAAATATCACATTTGCAAATTTACATATAATACAATAATGGTGATTGCATATGTTACCTTTATGATGTCGAAAATGCTATTCAATTAACGTTTCATTGAAAGAAGCAAAACAAGCGCCTCTGTCGCAGCCTAATGACGTGTGCCTTGACGTCATGTAGGGGAACCGTAATCATTTTATGACTTATTTGACATTTGTATTTTTATTATATACATACATTACATTTTCAGTTACACGAAAATGACATGTTGTTCAAAACAACTTTTAAACAAACGTAAGTTTATTCTTACACATAAAGTGTGATAAAGGAGTTGGGGGGTGCCCATAACTGTAAGGGCCGAGTACAAATGTTGAAAATAATGCTGTTTTATGTATGTGTAAGCATTAAAAGTACTTCTAATTAAAAATAATTTCAGCACGTTGTAGAAGGGGTGCAGTTACATACAAAGCAGTTTCTACCCTGCCAAAAAATTGGCAGTCTATGTTAATAGAATGAAATTCAAATATGAAATATGGTGTTGGGTTTTTTAATCCATCAAACCCATTTTTTTGTGACATTATTTGTCAGATATGGTAACTCATACCCGAAATGTGACCTCTGCATTTAACCCATCACCGGTGAGGAGTGAACACACACACACAGTTTTTATTACAAAAGAGAGCTGTTTATTAACATAACATCTCATACATAAGCTACCAGTATTGGTTTAAGCAGTTTACAAGTGTCATTTGTTGAGCGTTTAATGGCTGATATTCATCTCGTTCTCGTCGTCATCTTCTGTGGAAAATGAGGAGAAGCAGATCGGCTCACACTCTAATGTGTTAAGGTTCACGAGACAAGCGGTCTGTGTGCTGCTGAATTCTGGGACTGCTATCAGGAGTACTTCCTGACCTTCAGAACCTGAGATGACAAAAGGACATAAATGAATAAACAAGCCGTTATTAGCGATGTCTGTACACATACCATTGCAGTTGTTATAAATACTGCAGTTCATATAAGACACCTAAACAGTCTTCTATTCACCTGTAATCCGTTTACATTGGTAGCTTGGAGCATTCCCACTGAAGTACACATGGGGGCACTCTTCCAGAATAAATGGATCTTTCTGATAGAAAGGATAACAACCTGAAGGGATTACAGAATATGTTAGAGCAATTTAGTGTGTTTATCTGTATGATTACAGAAAATTATTTCTCATCCTTCAATGTGTAAAAATACAACACATTTTACAGTAAATAAGATAAGGTAAGTAGGCTTAGCAGAAATGGTTTAAAAATTAAAATGCATAAGTGAAGGGACTTCTGGTTTTGTTACTGACATAATTACAGTGATTGTGAAAACTCACTGCATTGATATCACTTTACTCTGATTTTAACAGTGCTGTATAAACAATTACATTATGTCCTATGTTCTTTCCTATTATCTCCATGAAGATACCAAGCTACAGTAACTGGGTTTAATTTAAGCTGACCACGAGTTACCAAATAACAGCATAAAATTTATGTTTCAATAACTTAAACACTTTCTAACAAGTACAACGTTAATATTTGTAGAATTAATAATATTGATAAGTATGTGTAATAGTAATCTGTAATACAGTGGTATGCAAAAGTTTAGGCACCCCTTGTAGAATCTGTGAAAATGTGAATAATTTCAACAAAATAAGAGTTATCATACCAAAGCATG
>JAZGTI010014291.1:0-14203 GCA_036877585.1 Botia kubotai
CAGCAGAGTAAACAGCAATGGACTGAGCACACAACCCTGGGGGGCTCCAGTGCTCAGTGTGGTGGTGTCAGAGGTGCTGTTCCCGATCCGGACTGTCTGAAGTCTCCCAGTCAGGAAGTCCAGGATCCAGTTGCAGAGGGAGGTGTCCAAGCCCAGCAGGTTTAGCTGTCCAATCAGATGCTGGGGGATGATTGTGTTGAAGGCTATGAACAGCATTCGAACATATGTGTCATTATTGTCCAGGTGTGTGAGGGCCAGGTGGAGGGTGGTGGTGATGGTAATGGTGAGCGGTAAAGACGGTAAGCGAACTGCAGGGGGTCCAGAGAGGGGGACAGTATGTGCCTCATGACGACCCTCTCGAAGCACTTCATGATGATGGGTGTGAGTGCAACAGGACGGTAGTCATTGAGGCAGGACACAGGAGATTTATTTGGCACCGGGACAATGGTGGTGGCTTTGAAGCACATCGGTACAACGGTGGTGCTCAGGGAGGTGTTGAAGATGTCTGTGAAAACATCTGCCAGCTGGTCTGCGCATCCTCTGAGCACCCTGCCAGGACTGTTGTCTGGACTAGCAGCCTTCCGCGGGTTGACTCTATGTAGCGTCTTCCTCGCATCGACTGTGGTTAGACACAGCACCTGATCATTAAGAGGAGGGGTGGTCTTCCTCGCCGTCACACCATTCTGTGCCTCGAACCAAGCGTAGAAGTTGTTCAGGGCATCTGGGAAGGAGGCATCACTGTCACAGGCAGGTGATGCTGTCCTGTAGTTGGTGATGGCCTGGATGCCCTGCCACATGCGCCGTGTGTCTTTGCTGGTCTCAAAATGGCTGTGGCTTTTCTGTATAAAAAAGAATAATAATAATAATAAAACACAGAACAAATATCAGACATGTTAATGGTATTATTGCAAATAACGTGTGAAATGTATAAGACTAATTAGGCATACTAGGTTTATAGTAGGTTTATGAATAAAGGGTTGACTGAATTGATAAAACCACAAAATCATTAAGCAAGATACACGTTCCAGCTTACATGAAGATGGCATATAAAAGATGACATCTTATGGGACAGGGGTATAAGCGATTTGCAATAGTACCATGAACTACACACAACAAGCAAAAGTAAAATACATGCTTACACAAATTATATACAATAAAAAAACAGTAGTTTACAATTTATTAAACCCTAAGCTAAGTTAGACATCAGCAGTCTCCCAGCAAGCAAGCCAACAGGGTGACAGTGGCAAGGAACCAACACCAATGATGTATAGATGAAGAAAAAACCTTGGGAGAAACCGGGCTCAACCAGGAGGGCCATCTTCCTTGGATATTATTGATCAAAGTTGATTATAATGATTTATAATTTTTTGTTGATGAGAAACTGATGGTTCTAATTATATTTGATAATTTGTCGGGCACTGAGAGATCATACCAAAATAAATGGCAAAGAATAATGTTACTATTCTTCTTTCCAGCCATAACATCACACTGCTGTGACTAAGCAGGAAACAAAATATAGAAACTAACTAGGCTAAAGGTAGGCATGTATATAATGGTAGGTTTATTAAGGAAGTCTATCAAATCCGGATGATCCGTCTCAGGGGTCGTTCTATCCAGTTCCCCACCATCTGGTCTCAAAGTTCGGATCCAGCTGACAACAGGACCTTGGGGAAATGAGAGACAGACAGAGGACAGTACTTCTTGTGGGAAGTGTCCCTGGTTCCGGTTTACCTAATTAATGCAGCATAATAATCCCTTAGGGATCTGAGTAATGAATCCCTGAGTAATGAAACTCTTTAATCTAGCCTACACATAGTCCTTTGGATTTATTATCCAAATCGCTTAAGGGATTATTAGGCTGCATTAATGACAACTTTCAGTAAATTCTGGTAATTTACCACATAAATACAGAATTTCTAATATTTATAACTGCTATAGCGCCACCTATTTCCCAATCACCACAACATTTTGCATGCTTATTTAAGATCACAAGATGTATAAGATTACTTTGTTTTATTGTATTTAAATGTTTCGCTTAGGAAATATAAACTTATTGGTACACTTTGTCATGCCCATTTTTTAAACGACCCCATTATAGCATTCCAATTTTAAAAGTTCTAATATTTTTTGTTAATTAATGACATAGACAGTCCATAAAGTTGTACTGCATTAGATTTACTGATGTTGAGTGAAAAACCTAGGAATTGTAGTTTTTTAAATATTCTCACATATTTAAAGAGTGATTTGATTGACAGCAGTAGTGCTTGAGACAAAAGAAGATTAAACATATGATATCAATATTTTGTTTGTGTGTCAAACATTGTGTGGTATGCAAGCATTAACTTACCTGAAACATTAGATAGTGCCTCTCAGTGGCCAATTTCTTTCTAAATTTTCAGACCATTGGGGTCATTAGTCAAACAGGGCTACCAAGCTTCAGAACAACAAGACAAGGAATCAGAGGAAAAAAGAATTTTGTTTCTAGGTCTTATGATTCAAAGTTATGAGCATAAACATGAGTGAAACTTTGAACTGTTGGTGGCACTTAAAGGTTTAAGACTCCAAATTTGGTACATTAACATATCAGACTGTCCTGTATATGTGTGCCAAATTTTATAACTTTCCTATGTATCGTTTCCAACGCCACAGATGCCCATGGTGGAAGAAGAACTATAGAATTACAGGGTCAAGAAGAATTTAAAATTTGGGGAAAATTTTCATAATGGATAATGACCTTATAGGGTATGTTGGAATGTACATTAGCCAAGGAATCAGAGGATAAATAAAGATAAACAGAATTTTGTTTCTAGGACTTACGACAAAAGTTATGATCATAAACATGATTGAAACATTGAACTGTTGGTGGCGCTACAGGATTTGAGGTAAAGACACCTCAAAGACTGTCCTCTATATGTGTGCCAGATTTCACAATTTTTTATCATACAGTTCTGTATGCTGCTATAGACTCGAGAGCATAAGAAGATAGAATTAGCTGCAAGCGGCAGTTATCGGGGTCAAGCCCACCACAGGTACAAAGTGAAATATTTGTGGACCTCACTGATGAAAAGTCAGTGATGAAAAGACATAAAAACAACTAAAACCACTAAAACAACAAAAAAGGTTTATAATTTTTAAAATTTTGATGAGGCAGTCAGAATGTGGTTACACTGTTATGTGCAAAGCTTCATGTTCATACACCAATGCATTGCAGAGTTATAACCTTAGATGCTTTGATACTTTCTGTCTCCCTGGTGTTAAAAAAAATGTCACAAAACAAGGTCGGGGAGTGGCTGAGCAAAAAAATCTTTATTTTTAACCAAACAAAAACAACCAAAGACAAAACTGATAAGCACGAGGGTTTTCCAGCGTTTGCAAATAAAAAGACGGAATTTCTCTGGTCCTCGTCTCTTCCTTGGCTCGCTTCCCCCAACCCCCTCATTCTCCTGCAGCCTCGTTTTAACCTGTCTCTTGACTCACTGCAAAATGAGAACAGCGGTTAGGAATAATTATGAGGCAGGTGTTTCCCTTAACCATTTTGTCTCCAAACCTTACTCTCCGCCGGCAGCGGTGTCGAAACCACACCCCGCTTTCCACAGATGTTTTTTGTCATTGTGCCATTAAATTTGTTGAGGCATCATTTGACAACCATTTGGTGTATCAAAAGGATTTTACTTTTTAGTCAGGAGTTTTTTTCATAGTTCAAAATGGCCAACAGAAAGTATGGTTGATAATGACAAATTTGGTATGACTACTTACTACTTACTACACTTAACAATCAGGCAAATTAATCAGGGGTTATTAATTTCATTAATTTTGTTATATCTTTTGACCACAAGGAGGTGCTGGCCCCAAACTTCGCAGGGACCCAATATACCACACCAATTTTGTAATGAATTGCTTTTGTAAAAAATTCAAAATTACACCCAAAATGGCTGACTAATGAACATAGGATATTATTCCACTCTGTATGTCTCATGTGACCATCCCCATAATTTTAGGACAAAGCGTTCAGTCATAAACAAAAATGCCATTTTATTTCTATTTTGACAACAGTAGGCGGTGCTATGACAAAAATGTGCAGTTGTGGCGTAATGGTTAGAGAGTTAGACTTTCAAGTTTAATTGCCACTGCGGGAAACGACTGACTTAGCCTTGAGCAAGGTACCTTTCCCCCAGTTGCTCCCGAGTGCTGCAGTATTACACACTCCTTCGTGTGTATGGGTTAAATGCAGAAGACACATTTCAAGTATAGGTTGTAATACCTGACAATTGTCACTTTCATGTCAGTACACTAAATTATTGCAAAAATACAGCCTCTTGTCCATTTTTGCATTTGTGCATTATTTGAGAACTTTCAGGTTTGTCAAAAAGCTTTTGTAAACTTTTTCTCCGTAGTGTCTCTAGATGCTAGGTGAAGTTAGAGAAAGTATGTTTATCAAAAAATTCAAAACCTTTGACTTATGCTCATAATTTTTCACTTAAAAATTATAAGCATAAACATGAACTTTGAACTGTTGGTGGCATCACAGGTTTGAGGTAAAGACTCCAAATATAGAGACTTCATATGGTAACATTTCAGACTGCCATCTATTTGTGTGTACATTTTCAAAACTTTTTACCATACCATTCTAAGGGCCCCTATAGACTAAGAAACAGAAGATGAAGATAGAACAGTAATGTATACTTTGGGCTTAGACCCCTAAAAATACTGAAAATGGTTTTATAAATGAGCCATAATCAGCCTTGTGTGAACATTTATTAGATTTTAATAGCTTAGTCACACTTGTCAGATTATGCTAAGAATTGTATTACATCTGAATTCTGATCTGATCTAATTCTGGTTCAGACAAAATCTTCCACAGCTGAACAATAAGATTCAACAAAGAATCTTCAAAAACCTTTAAAGAGAGCCAGACAAGCCAAATGTGATGACAGTATTCTGCAGCCCTATAAGATTCACATTTACATATTCTTATAATCAATCACATTAAACATGATGAGGTAAAATAAAGATATTCTGATATTCTGAAATAAAACTCTATTCACTCACTAAATCAGAAAACAATAAATCTTCAAACATATTTAAGAATTCAAATCAAGTAGTAAGGCACACATATAAACAGCAGGTGGATGATGGTGGAGATTATTTGTGTTTCTGTAACATTTTTATTTATTCCTGACATCAGTCACTGTAAACTTGCTTCTGTTTCAAATCAAATGCTGCTATTTGATTTGTATCAATATCAGTGTTTTATTGAGTTAATGCATGTGGGTCACACTGGCTTGACATTTCAAGTTTTCCTGCTATTCCAGTATTTGCATATGTAGATTCCCTCTTCAGTGTGGATTTTCTCATGCATTTTCCAGAGTCCACGAAAACTGCTTTAGAGATTTAGAAAACTGATGTGTCCCTCTAGATGTTAACCAGATAAACATGCTGATGTTGTAACATTGTTGTTCTGTCCATCTTGCATGGCTTTGTGTGTCACTTCTGCATTGAGGCAGATCGTCTCTGCATCTGCTTTGGCTTTCCTCAACCTTCAAAACAGATTGCACAAAATCTTTCTAACATTAAAATAAAAATGTGCAATACATGTTTACAGAAAATAAACTATAATTCTATATTTGTTTTACACACACAAAAGTTTTTTAAAGGTTTTAGGATATCTACTATCATTAAATAGTACATATAGATGGTGCCTTTTTTAGAAAAAATTCTTCAAATTTAGACTAAATGACTGTTTTATAGGCTATATCCTTTAAAAAACAAATCATTTAGTTGTCTTACTTTTCTCTGTTGAAGACGATGAAGTTTCTTTGGATGCTCTCTAAGCGCTGTTGGATTTGACCATTCTAAAGATTTAAAAAAAAAAAAACACTTTATACATATTTCATAGAAAAATAATTAAAAGTGATTGGTCCACCAATAACATTAATGCATCCACCAGTAGAAACGTTAAACCTTTAGTACGAAAACTCCAGCTGGTCCAGAATGCAGCAGCCAGAGTTCTTATGTAAACAAAAATGTTTGACCATTAGCCCGGTTCTGCTAACACTGATGGGATGACCCCTGAGACAGACCAACCCAGCTCTGGTTCAAACCCACACTTGTCCCATTTCCAGTTCAGCTAGATGCCCATCTGCATACCAAATTAAGTAGATACAGCCATAATCCGGATCACCTAAAAGCTGTAGGAATGTGAAGGACTTTTTTATTAAACTGCCCATTACCTATTTACCTCAACTTCCTATTATCTATTTAGCTACCCCCAGATGAGTTCTGTTCTAAATTTTTGTTATCTGCTTAGTTACAGCAGTGTAATGTTATGGCAACAGAAGCATAATGTTACTAATTGCAGCTATCTCTGTTTATAACACTCCTCATTGTCTGCCATTTGTCACAAAATCAGACCTGACAGTTTTTAAATAAATATAAAATAATAAATCATTAATATAAGCTCTCAGTTTTTAACCAGTTCCAAATTGAAAGTTGTATTGTAATGCACTTCTAGGTGGCTGTCCAGCTTCCTTAATAAACAGGCTACAGTTAGTCCAAAACACAGCAGCTAGAGATCTTACCAGGTCCAAGAAATATAACCATATAACCCCAATTTTGTCATCTCTACACTGGTTACCTGTTAAATTCTGTGTTATTTATAAAATTCTACTGCTTTCCTATAAAACCTTAAACGGGTTAGGCCCTATATACCTAACTGATCTTCTCTCACGCTACAAGCCAATGCGTGCCTTACGCTCTCAAAACACTGGACTTCTGGTCGTACCCAGAATCGCAGTTTTTTCGCACTTGGCTCCTAAACTCTGGAATAGTCTGCCCAATGCTGTTCAGGGCTCAGTTACTCTCTCACAGTTCAAATCTAGTTTAAAGACACACCTCTTAGCCAAGCATTCTCATAATGCATCTCATCATTTGTTTTTCTGTTCTACCTCTTAATAAAATATTATCTATTTAACATTATGAACAGCAGCTATGCTAATTATTTTCTGTTTTGGATTTTTATCCCGGGGTAGCTACAGATCACAGCTACAGATGGATCCAACATCCGGCAGACCGACCCTATAAAGCAATGACTACAGCAATAGCCTGGCACACCCAAAAGCACTGGGAAAATTGACTTATTTTGAAAATTTTACATAGGCTATTTAATGCTCATCTGTTTCACACAAAAATAATGTGTGAAAATTTTCCCCTTAGTTAGACTTTTCACATTAACATACATTCAGTCTTGTAACAGCAGTTTGCTGTTAGAGCTGCAATCAGTAACGTTTATGCCTATAATGCCATCTCTTGGAAACCTTCTTTAGTTCTCTATCATTAACATCATGGCCCCATCCTCGTTAACACATCCCTTATTTATCTCTTTCCCAGATGTCATTTAAAATCCAAATCCAATGCTAATCCAGTTCTAACCCAAACATATGTTTAAACAAATGTTTAATTTGAGCCTTTCTTTTCCTCTTTTAATCAATCATAGTTACGGACTGCAGCTTTAACATTCCAGAGGAGAACTGGCCCTCCCTGCTAAGCCTGGTTTCTCACAAGGTTTTTTTCCATTTATATATCACTGGAGTTTTGGTTCCTTGCCACTGTCACCCTGTTGGCTTGCTTATATATAGTTATTATAGTTTTACTAATATAAATCTTATAATGAACAATATAATTAGCAATAATACCAAGTGTTCTGTGTGCTGACTGAAGTGAGTTCCAGTCTGATTGTTAAACGTGTGTGTAACGCCAACCAAAGTCACACTGGTTACTGGAATGACTGTTACATTAAGTTCTAAAGAAGAACAAATTACTGGATTTGTCAAGTTTGTGGCATCAGATCTTTAAATGATATTTAAGGTTTAACATTTAAGCCACTTAGTAGCAGGTAAGCTAGATATACATGAACACAACAGATTTGTATTTTTTAATGTTGATGAACAACCCTTCAGTAACTGAAGTTCAGTAATCTATTTTTTTAAATCTATTAAGTAACTGGACAGTTTTTAGTTACCTTGCAGCTTTAAGACATTGTAATGGAGATGTTGTGAATTGGTAATTTTATGGTAATGAAATTACATTGCCAATTATTAAGTCATAAAATTACCAATGAGAATGAATGAATTACATAACTGGTAAAACGTTTGTTAGGTGTCTTTTTTAGTCTAAATGGGCAGTTCATGGTTGGAATTCACAGACTTTTTGTCAATAGACAAACATCTGGCTACACAAATCTAGTGTGAAAAGGGACTCAAAAATGAGCAAAAGTGTCCTAGTTAATGTATTTGACATTCATACTCTGTATAAATGCATCTGTATGAAACTCAATCATGGGCTGCTGCAGAGCTCATAGGGTGTGTCTGCTTGTGTAGAGGACACAGTGTTACGATGGAGACCTCCGCTTCAAGTCCGTCAGCGCGAACCGTCACCCGAGTACTAGATCTCTTCCGGACTAAATTTTCCAAGAACATTTGCATCACTTCCTGTTTGCTATTGCCTACTTTTGCCTGTTTTGACCTGCTATAATAAACGCTGCATATGGATCCTCACAAACCAGGGGATCCATTACACACAGTGTGTTAGTGTGTTCTGCTCCAAGCAGCAGTTTTTAAGTGATGTTGCTAATTTTGAGTGTTGATGAGATTGGGAGCTTTAGAGTTTTATGCTGAACACAGAGTAAACTTCAGCAATAAGTCAGAGAGGAAGGGTGAGTGTAAACGTCCTTGGCTCTATTTTTTGCCGCATTTATCTGTAATGTTTTTAACTAATTTCCCAACACATTGCTGTTTAAATGAAATGGACAGGAGTTAGTAAGAAAGAAAAAGAGAGAGCAGACATTTGGATAGTACTGCAGCCAGTGTTGTGGGTTTTTCTTAGTATACAAAAACACTTCTTAAACAGTGGGTTTCATTGCCAAAAGATAGACTTTATTAAAACAAACAAAGCCGAGTTGTGTCTACTAGAGCAGGGGTCACCAACACAGTGCCTGCGGGCACCAGGTCGCCCCCAAGGACCACATGAGTCGCCCGCAGGCCTGTTCTAAAAATAGCACTTACTAGTGAGCTGCGTCTTAAATTTAATTTTATTCTGTTGCTATTCTGTTTTAATCACACTTGCATTTATATAGATTTAAAAATGACAATATCCTAAAAATGTTTATTATACATGAAGTTTAGGTGAAGTCCGACCTACTCTAGTTCAAAGGTCAGTATTGTGCGCGTGACAAAACTTCAGTGCTCATGGAGAGTAAGCTAGCGAGCGCAGTGAAGATGGGCGCTGAATGCGGTTTCTTACCCCAAAAACATGGCACAAAAAAGAAAGAAAACTTTCATTTTTACTTTTCACTTTCACAAAATCACTTTCACAATAAATGGGAGGAGTTATTTTTTACGACTGTAAAATAAACCTGCGTGTGTCTCATTTGCGGGGCGACACTGGTGACGGCAAAGCGGGACAATGTGGAGAGACACTTCACTACGTGTTACAAAAGCTGCCATGCTAACTACCCACCGGGAAGAGCACTATGGGCTGAGATTATTAGAAATAAAGTGCTGAATATCGATATCTGTTTCCCACCTTGTTGTCATTGTTGATAATTATTGTGAGAAATCATTAACATGATCAGTGTCTTCACATAGATGAGTATCATTAATCATTATTAATAATGTATAACTTAAGGCAAACTGAGCAAATTTGTTATTTCAGAAGAGTGTATCAAACTGGTAGCCCTTCGTATGACTCCGTACACATGAAGTAGCTCTCAGTTTTAAAAAGGTTGGTGACCCCTGTACTAGAGCAACTCCCAAGTCTTGGTTGAGTTCATGCATATGTATGTTTTCTCAATGTCATTGCCTTTTCCTATATGTTACTTTTAGCATGCCTACTGCTAACTGGTGGTGTGGTTCTTCTTTCTCTGCATATGTCAGCCTGAACATACTTAGCTCTGGTATTCTATATTACCCTGCTTTAAATCTACCACATTTTTAAATCTTGCATACATTGCACAACTTCTTCTGTATACATTCCACACCATGTAAGGAACTAGGCATATGTATAAGCTCTGTTGGGTTGTACATGACCAACACATGACACCACAATACCTTTGAAACTAAATAAATATGTTTCCACATATCAAGTTCTATGTTTACACACATATACTTAAAATTCTACCACAACAGCTGGATCAAACGCTAACTCTCCTTAAGTGTATAGCCCTTTCCATACACACACACCTGTAGTGAAAGGATGTTTGGTTGTCTGCTGTGCGCAGTATGTGAACTGTCTTAGTAAAGTTGCTTGGTATGGCACACATTGGTCTTCGGTCAGGCCTGCCTGAGAACTTTGACTTTAGTGATTGTGGTTCAAAATGCAGCAGCCAGAGTTTCCATGAGAACGAAAAAGTATGACCATATTAGCCCGGTTCTGTCAACACTGCACTAGCTGTCTATCAAGCATTGTATATACTTCTGTTACGACGGAGGCTCCCGCGCCGCCTCTTCCGCGACGTCAGAGGGAACCGTCACCCGAGTATTAACTCACTTCCGGACTTCATCTTCCATGAACCTTGGCGCTACTTCCGAGTTAGCACGTGACCGTCATCAGCGGCCTATTTAAACGGCCGTTTTTTCCGGGCTCATCACAATGTCTTGTTTTGCTCCCATGCACTCATTTCAAAGCGTTTTTCCTCGGACTGCTTGACTGGTTTCATTCAAACTGTTATTTGGATTTACTGATTGTTTGCTGCCTGCCCTCGACACTGATTTGGATTACGTTTTTGCCTTTTTGCCGCCTGCCCTGTACTGTGCTTGTTTAATGTTTTCGTTTGTTTGCCGCCTGCATCGACCCCCACCTGGACTATCGTTTGTGAGTTTTGCTTTGATCTCTTAGCGTTCCTGTTTTTGTGGCTTGTGTTAATAAAGAGCTGCAGATGGATCCTCACGCTACAGCGTCATCATTACAACTTCAACATTTAGCTGATTACTTACAAGGTCCTGAATAGTTTAACTCATCAATACCTGAGCGAGCTTCTCTCTTATTACAGTCCTTCACGTTCACTGCGATCTGAAAATTCTGTCCATTTGATAATACCCAAAATTTCAAGATCCTTTTCATATTTGATATTCAAACTCTGGAACAGTCCTCCCAGTGTTATCCAGAAGAGAGGTACACTGTCAGTTTAAATCTAGATTAAAGACCCACCTCTTTAATCTAGCCTACACATAGTCCTAAACTTTAACGTGCCAGAGGAAAACTGGCCCTCCTGGTTGAGCCCTCCATCTATATATTATTGAAATTTTGATTCCTTGCCACTGTTGCGAAATTATATAATTACAGCCCTAAAACCCCTACTATTTTGTTATATTTTATGATATTATTTCAAATTCATTATACCCCTGTCCCATAAGACATTATCTTTCTGTGTGCCATCTCCATGTATGCTGAAATGGCATTTCTTGCTTAATATGATACCTGTCATCTGTCTAAATACAGTACCCTCTTATAGACCACTCAGAGAGATACAAGCCTTTGTCTGTAATGACAGGTATTTCTAATGCACCTTAGAGTTACCTGAGGAGATCTGTCAAAGCCGCTCTCTGTCGTCTTTCTCGCCAGCCTCTTCTTCTTCTTATGCAGCGGTTTGGATTCCAGGATCATCTCCTCCAGCTCAAACATGGGGTCACAGTTCAGTCTCTGCCTCTGACATCATACAAATACACATTTATATACAGTCTGTCAGTACACAAATAATCATTAATTGGTACTTAGTCAGGTAATGCACTCTCAACACAGTAGGACATCAGACAATATCAAGATTTTTACTGACAACCAGACATTATCACTGTGTTAAAAAGCCTCTTTTGCCATATTTTTTGCTTGGCTACATTTTCTTTCACATGCAAGACACTTTGTTATCAATTTAATAATATTCATACAACTTTACATTTGTTCAAGGTGTCCAAATTCCCCTTTTAAAGCTGTTGTACACTCTAAAAACTGCTGTTTTTTTAAACCCATAACACCAAGTTTGGTCTGTTGGGTATATTTGCTGGGTTGTTTTATAACATTTTAATAACTTTCGGATAGTTTCAGTTTTCCAGTTTTTAGGTTCGGAGATCTCTGCTCAGATCTCCACTTGCCCTTTAGACATCTCAGCCTGGATGAAGAAATGCACCCTCAGATCAATCTCAGCAAGACAGAACTTCTGATTATCCCGGCCAACACATTATTAGAATACAACGTCACAGTTCATCTTGGGTCATCAACTCTCACACAGCACTCCACAGCCCGCATCAAATTAAAATCTCTGACCCTAGTCTTTAGAACAGTCACCAGAACCTCACCAGAACTCCCAGCCTCCACCCAATCTGCTGAGACCATCACAACCTTCAAAAAACAACTCAAAACACACCTGTTTTGCAGACACCACTAATCCCTAATGCTCTAGTATTCTTTCCTAGATACATTAAAAAAAACTTCTGTTCATCCTGTCTCTAGCAGAATACAATTTCCACTTGTAAATGTAGCTTTGTAGACCTGGCTTGTTGGTTCTTAAGACAAAATGTTAAATGTTCTCGTCCTTTGTATGTCACCTGATTAAAAGCGTCTGCTAAATGAATAAATGTAAATGTAAACTTAGCATTAGCATTATTAGTGTTATTAGTTACTTGTTTCGCAGCAGTTATTTTAAATAATGTTATCATACAAATACAGTAGCTGTACCAGTCATAACGTTACTGGTTTTATTTCAGTTTAACCATGTTTGGGAATGTTAGCTGGCATGCAAGAAAGGTTATTTTTACAGTATAAATCTGTTTTCTTTATTATTTGTTTATTCATGATTGCCCTACTTTACAATAAAGTACAGGAGAAATTATGAGAATAACCCAGCAAAAACCCAGAAAACTCAATATGTTCCCCTAACATTTCCATATGGTCCCCATTGGTTCTTTTTTGGAACAAAATTCTAATTTTGGTTACAATGTATAAACCAGCTTGCTGGGTTACTTTAACCCAGCATTTGTTTTGTTTAATATTTACCCAGCGCTTGGGTTGTTTTTAACCCAGCCATTTTTCAAGTGTAACTACAACACAAAGTATGGAAGCTTACAATGTTCAAACAGTCTCTATAAACTCTATGTATATTTCATTTATTTAATATCATATTCACATCCAAGTCTAAATTATTCACACATGAAATGTGTGTGTGTTTTATGTTTACATTAGGAAGGAAGCCGGGTGGGATCTGTTTGCTGTACACATTGTCCCAGTTCACCTCAGAAAGATATTCCATGTCCTGAAGCTCAGATAGGCAGTAAATCCTCTTTTGAACATCTACGCACAACAGCTGTCAACAGCAGATATTATTAAATAATTACTACATATATCAATTAACTGAACCTAAATATAAACATATTTAAAACATAAAACAAAGTCTTGTTACAGCACAGTTGGTGTGTTTATTATGGTGTTACCTTTCTTAAAAGAGTTTTGATTCCTGGAGACCAGGCCATAGGGTAACAAGGCTGAATCTTGTGGAAAGTTTGCAGAATATCATTAGCTGGTGTGTTAGCACGCATGATGTATGGCCTCTAGACAGAAAATAAGGGAAGAAATCAGCCAAACCATTAAATATTCTTAACACCAAATTATGTCACTAGTTTACTTGTGTGAAAGTGAAGTGAAAGTGACATTTTTCAGGTATGGTAACCCATACTTTAAATGTGACCTCTGCACTTAACCCATACCGGTTAGTAGTTCACATGCACACTGCAAATTGTGAACACACACACATCTGAAACAGTTTGCAGCAATGCAGTGCCCAGAGAGCAACTGGGGGGAGGTGCCTTGTTCAAACGGTCCTTTGTGTGAAACTGTCTATTGTTTGTCTGAATAAAAAATGATAAGTGTATATGTTAAAGTACATAAAGACAGTTTATAAAGTGTCTTATGATGAGCAAACCACAGTTTAAACAGTGTGTTCCTCTCTGTCCTTGCTACAGTGCTCAGCATAAATGAGTACACCCCACTACATTTGTCAGAAAACCTTTAGTTTCCTTTCAGAATCAACATTTTCTATGAGATACTATACTACAAAATACTCCCATAAATGTGGGCCATTGATTGCAAACAAGATTTGTTAATTTGCACACACAAAAAAGTGATTTTCCTAACAAATTCATTCAAGCCCATGTTGCAAAAA
>JAZGTI010014292.1:0-14203 GCA_036877585.1 Botia kubotai
TAGATAGATAGATAGATAGATAGATAGATAGATAGATAGATAGATGATAGATAGATAGATAGATAGATAGATAGATAGATAGATGCCACGTGCACTTAAGCACATTCTGAATCCCATCAGGATTTAAGCCATCTTAAGTTGTTAAGTCTGTTCCGTTCTCATGCAAACAGCATCAACTGACAACTGCATTTCACACAGCCAAACATGCCACTATAAGATTAAACTGTGAGATCTGAGCTAAGTGCTTAAAAATAGCCGGTTGTAGCAGATCTTTATCTGCTCTGGTTGTAACTGTCTACTGTTTATGTACATTAAAGCTTTTAACTGGATTTGGCCAACACGTTTTTTGAACTAAAGTACACTATATGTGCAACTGAGGTAAAGAAAAAGCAGAATATTATAATTCACATTTAATCCAAATTCACACCATATCTGACCACATTTCAGTTTATGAAACCCACAGGGTTTTCACATGAATTTTATTGAATGAATGAATTTTATTGTGTTTTTTACGTATTCGTTGATATAGATCAGTATTCTAATATCAGCAAGTGTAATGAATTTATATTAATATAAATTATTTTACCCTAAATTACTTATAATGTAGGTACCACTTAGATATTTGCCTTGTTAACTGCACTTGTAAAAATGATTATATTTTAGTATTATATTGTAAAGTGCAATTATATGCTGTGTGTTACATTGATTTGTTGTTATTTACATTTATTCAAAATAATTTTTATAGCATGTTATTATTCACCTTTTCCACTATATAAGTTTCTTAGTTTCAATTTGTAAACTTTTTGAAAACAGAAAACACTCTATTGTTTTAATTTTTAAAAGCATTTTAACATCAATTCTGTCCAAACTCATCACAAGCAGAGATGGCATGTGATTCTTGACCAGCCGTGATTCTTTAAGTCTGAAGAGACAATTATTCACCACAGTCACAAAGCAAGACATGAGGTCAGAGCAGCAGCCCACCAGACTTTTCCCCAATGGATCTCTGATGATCTGCTCTTCAACAAAAAACCTGTGAGTCAAATCAAAAGTGAAACGCTGTTGTGATTCTGTGTGAGTGTATTCATGTACGGTGAAGTCTTATTCTCTAGTCAGCTTCCTCTCTACACTCCGCTCAGCACACACACGTTTCCTGCCAGGCATGCGAGGTCAGATCACAGCTAAATTTAGTGCCGTTAGCCTTGGCTAACAATCCCCGCCTGCCGTGGCTATATAAAAGACACCGAGCCGCATGTGGACCAGATCAAAGCAAACAGTCTAACGAAAGAGAGAAGCGCCACTGAATTACATTACACCAGTATCACCTACAGGCTTCTGTAACAGGTACATTTTATTTTACTGTACTTACGGTTATATACTAATTCTAACCAAGAATTCAATTTGTATATACCACACGCTAAAAAATGCTGGGTTGTCAAAATATGGACAGAATAAACCGTTATATAAATTAACTTATGCTAGGTTATTTTTTACCTAACTATGGATGGAAACAACCCAGCATTTTCAGGTTGCATGATAATGCAAAGCACGGAATATAGGAAGAACTAACAGCAATCTCTCCTTGATCCAGGATGAAGCCCAGAAGATTACTGCTCTCTGTGGCTCCTCTACCCACAATAACAGAAACACACGAGGACCTCTCTCAAACCATGGATGAATATGTCAACTCCATCAAAGAGCTCGCCCGGCCTGGCTGTGGTCCACTGAGGGGAACCAGGACTCAGAGACCTCGTCTCTTTGGTAAGCCCCTGGGGAAGCACGCCGGCTCCGCTTCCACACCACGCGGCGTGTGCCGGGCCCCGCAGCCCCGCCGAGGTTCTCTCGGACTGGATGAGATCACACTGAGGTTCGGCAGGCAGAAGGACTACGGTGCTACAGATCCACTGGACTGGCTGTTTGCACAGACGCAGTTACAATCACACGATGAGGACTTGTGCAGGACTGAGAACACACCTGCCGCTCTGTGGTTCTTCTAACACTAAATCTTTGTGACGGTTCAACCCTGTGGAGGATCTCATGAACTTCTTTAATTTAATGTCTGAACAGGAATTTTGCTGATGTTTACACTGTCAAAGTCGTGTGTTGTTGTTTTTTTTTATGTATTTTTACTTTAAAAAGATTGTGTATATGTTAAATTTACTCTTTTTAAATTAAATCGTTTGTTTTAAAAACATCATAAACATTATTTCCTCAACAACTATAATGCTAATCCATTCAATGGTTGAAATTACATTAAAAAAAAAATGTTATTTTAAATTTAATAACCTTTCCTATGGGGACAAAGTTAAAGCTGTTTAAAATGCATCGTTAAGAAAATAACATGATGGTTCTATAGATTCTTATCAATGAAATCCATTGCTGACATAAAGCTGTATTACTCTTTCCCAGATCTCTTGACTGGGCAGGACCAGCTTCTAACAGTCTCACCTCACAGCATATAACGTGATATAAAAAAGACTCGAGGCTTGAAAACAAGAAGGAAGACAGTGATGTTCTTGAGCTCAATTTAAGCCCAATAATAAAGTTATAGCGACCTCTGCTGGGCATACGGAACCTAAACGCACTGTCCACAATTAACCAACAGAGGGCGCCAAATAAACGCTCGTATTCTCGTATTCTGGTAGTGTAGTACCGAATTAAACCTATTTTTTACAAAAGTTTTTTTAGTATCTTTTAGAATTGATTTACATCCCATAATATAATGGGACATATTATTGTGTCAAATATTTTAAGAAACACCACATTAATAACCCTAAAGTAGTTCTTGGCTTTTATTTCTGCCAATTAATCCAGTAAAATAAATTCTGTCTCTTGTGGGCAGAAATACAAACGAAACGATATATCTGAAACGAACTGAGTAAACGGTGAGCAATGTGAGCGAAGTGTTTAACTTAAAATAATGAAAGTGCTTTCCAGTTCAACCGCAAGGTGGAGCTGTTTCCATGAAAAAATAAGCAAGGCGGTTTATAGTAGAACTCTTTTCACGCACGTTTTTTTACAACGCTGAGAGCATAAAGAACACAAATTGCCATACAATACATGAATGCCAAATTTGACAGCTGTTTATTCTGCCTTAAGGATAACCACTCTTATTAAAACTAATAGTTAAAACTAGCTAGGCTACCCGAGACAATCTTCAGTTCTTACGTTAGATATTTACTTAGTAAGTCAAAGACTTACTTGGATTACTAACCATGCGAATTTTTATGCATTGTTGACTCTAAATGCGACCTGATTAGTTTTACCACAAAAAAATTAGACCACATTTATATTTAACTAGCCTATATTTAGTATTTGCTTGCCGTCGTATCGCAGACGAATCATAATATCAAGGACAGTCTGGGTCTTTCCCATTTAGCAATCTTACTTTCCATCACACTTTTATTTTTTATCTTCTGCAATGTGTCTTTCATCATAACTTATCATGCAATTTCTCTCTCTCGCTCGCTCGCTCACTCTCTCTTTCTCCTTCTGACAACTCATACCATACTGGTGACGCATGTGATCGCTTAGAAAACTGCAACTTGCCTTCGAGGAGGAATTTTTCACTGAATTCACTGCAGTTCCACTAAAGGGGGTTACCTGTACAAGTTCCAAATGTGCACCACAGGAACCTCATTACTTAGACCTACAGCAGAACTTCTGTGATGCAGCTGTCCAAAAGACCCACATCCAGCCAACCACAGACCCTCTTAATAAAAAAGGTTTGTTATAAAAATGACACACACAAGAAATGTAGAATAATCTTGACCCTGCTGTTATGACAGCCGAGCGAGGTCACATGTTTTGTCTTACACTTTTGTTTTTCATGTTTGGAATGAAAAGTAAATGATGAAGTGACTTTTATTTTTGGATGAACTTTCCCTTTAGTAACATTAAAAATCTCATCCATCATATTTTTTTATAGAATACTGTGACAGAATAACCACATTAGGTTAAATTAACCAGGATATTTGTATATTTTTAAGGGTCTTTGATATGTCCATTCACAGACCTTTGTACTGTAGAATCTTCTGGTCCCATGGGATCTGTGGATCTCTGGTTAAAAACCTTGAGTCTATGATACCAGGTCAATGAACATTGACCTAGTATTCAAGAGCATGCAAGAGCATGACTGTTCATTCACTCTCTCTCTCCCTCTTTCTCTCTCTCTCTCTCACACACACACACAAACACACAACCAACTCTGCACACAGGATTTGCCTGATCATAGACACCTGTTTGCTCTTAACCAGTCCAGCATGTGTATGTATAAATGTGACTTATGTATAGTTCAAGTACATCCTATTTCATTCATGAGATTCAGATGCTAAATTATAAACAGTGTTATTGCTTATGAAAGTGTCCTGCCAGCACTAAAACGGACACAATCTGTTATTTTAAACACGTGTCTCTCTAAACAGTGGAAAATCACTTTCCTTTCAATATCATATTGAGTGAGGCTTCATTACAGGCAAACTTGCTCTGAAACGCTTTCACCCAGTGGGAATTTCCAGTGACTTAAGTTGTAGTTGATAACAATGTGTCAGATTATGTCCCATTTGTTGACAGAACACACCAGAACCCCTATTACAGTAAAGTTCAAATAGTCGAGATATTTCTTTGACCGTTCTGTCAAGTTACTTAAAGCAATAGATTGAAAAACATCTGTGGTCAGTTTAATAAACAACTGCATTATTTCCCATAACCGTGCAGGCAGCCTCAGTATGACAACAGATGTTCAGAGATGAATACTTCATACACAAACATGACCATATATGGTATAAAGGGAACCTGGGCTAGTATCTCATTATTTACATGAAAGTAGAAATCCAACACAAATGCTTGTTTTCTCTAGCAGTGGTTTTAAATACTCATTTCAAAACATACAAAATTATTTTGCATACACTTGAATACTTTTTGCATATTCTATACTATAACTGAATTAAAACTCCAACATCGTATTTCATTAACAGCGGATTAATAAAGAGGTTAACTGACAGGTCATCACATTATTGATGGTGTAAATTATCACACAACATTTATAAAATGTATTAATTACTATTTTAAAGTTGTCCAGTTTCAGCCCCCACAAGGTCTGGTTAGCAGCGACAAAAAATGTTTCTTCACAAAGACTTTAAAAACATCTTATTTTGAAGATGCCTCGTAAATCATATCTCAGGGCAATACAACAATACAACTTATTTCTCCCTGTTTTATTTCTAATGGCTTAGATGAGCAGAAGAGAATGGTAAACCATCGTTTCGAATGCTGAAAAGCCCTCGTGCTTATTTTGTGTTTGTTTAATTCCTTCCTCGTTTAAAACTAGAGATCAATAAAAGATTGTTTTTGCTCAGCCGCTCTCCGACCTTGTTTTGCTATATTTTAACGCCAAGGAGAGCCCAAGGTGTCGCACGTACAAATTAAAAGCTTTTAAAATAATAACAGAAGAGTCTCGTTTATTCATGAAACATTAAGTAGTAAAAAAGTTGGATCTGAATCATGGATTCACTTTCTGTGGCGTTTTATACCTCTCGAATGCGCAGCTGGAAACTTTTCCCCTCATGGTAACAGTTGTAGGTTTTTAAAAGGGACAAAACATCCGACCTGAAAAGAATAGAGGGAATAACAAAGAACTTCTTGGCGTGTCTATAATATCCAGTGTGTTTAAGGTGTGTCTGCAGAGACAATACAGTACATGACACTTGCCATTTCAAGGTCATTGGTATTTCAACGTGTTTCAATGTTTCAATATGGATTCAAATGTACTCCAGTTTTTACCAAATGAGTAAAGCCAGGTACACACTGTACGACTTTTCTGTTTGTCAGACTGTACAAGCGTGATTGCAGCTATAAGCCATGCTGCACTGTAAGGGTAACTATGGATTTTCTGTTCATCAGATTAGTTTTTGATTTTACAGTCATCATAGAAGAAACCGCACTGCAGAATTGTGCCTCAAAACGTCCGTCAGGAAAAATCAGATCGCAACAATCATTCATCGGCTGTCGGTAAAACATGTCAAAACAGCAATCAGAGACCTGGCCTTAAATCTGAGAAATCTTTGTGACAATTTATCACAGATAGACAATTTGTAGCTGAAATCGTATAGTGTGTCTCCAGCTTGTGTGTGTATTGGAAGTGGAGCTCCTACTTTTGGATGACCTTCTCCTCATGTAGCCTCACAGTGGAGGTCTTGTTAGGATCCATGATGTGGTTCTCTCTACACAAAGAGTTTCATCTGAAAAAGAGCAAGAGAAGGAGAGTGATATATAACTGTGATATGATGGAGACAACAGACTGTCACGTCTTTAAAATATTAATTATCCTGTACTGTTAAAGGTACAATGAACCCTGCGTGGGCGAGGTAGTCACATGAATGAGGGACAGTCACATGGACCTGTTCAACAGTTAACACAATGTGTCATTTTTGGGACACGTCCCGTCCCGACATGCTTTTTGGAAGGCAAATATTTTTATATCTGCAGGCAATTGAGCAACAGTGTCCACGTCAACATTTTTCCTTTTGTTTTCCCTAAAAGGATGTCAGTAAAATGAACTGTAAACCACTCTGAATAAAAGACACAGCTAAATCACCCAGAAATGAATCAACAAATAAAAACAAAAGTACGGCAAAGACAGAAAAGAAAGAAAATTGAATCTGTCTCTTTTTGCAAACAGAAACCAAGTTAATTA
The DNA here is from genome assembly GCA_036877585.1 of Botia kubotai. Lineage (NCBI taxonomy): Eukaryota > Metazoa > Chordata > Actinopteri > Cypriniformes > Botiidae > Botia > Botia kubotai. The sequence goes on from JAZGTI010014292.1 coordinate 6,695, forward strand.
GCCTCAATCCTTCCATCCAAAAAAGGAAAGAAGGACAATCACCTTGTTGTTTTTAAAATGACACAACAAGCTCCTGTTGAAAGTCTGGCTAATGTACACGGATCCATATGAAGCCCTGTTTGATGTCTGTTTAAGATTCCTTCAGTGGTGGAATATGGAAATCCCGCTCTCGACTCTCTGTGTAAAATACGAGCGGTGAGAAACGCGAGGAATTTCCAGGTGTGGCATGTGAGCAGGGAAGTCCCTGATAATGAATATAAAGGGGCTGTGAGCTCAGAACTTCAGCACAGACACAGTCTCACCATGAAGCTCATAACCGCCACTTTGCTAACGTTCCTCAGCATCCTTCTAACAGGTGAGTGTTTTTAAACCAGAACCGATGAACTACAGTTGATTCTCAGGTAGCTTGATCACCTGTTGAGATTTGAATCTTTATGTAGCAGCATTTGCTAACCACTGCGCAAAAATCTGATTTTAGATGAGTGAAATTAGTAAGTGACTGTAATATTTGAACTAAAGCTTTGGATTAATGTAACTGTTTTCGAAATGCAGTAGACAGCCAGCATATTCCGAAGACCTGCCAGTGCCCACAGGTGAAAGAAAAAATCCAGGGTCCATTTTCTGATTTCAAAGTGATTCCAAAAGGACCAAACTGCCTCAAAGATGAGATCATGTAAGCAATTCATATGCATTTCTGTTCCTATAGCTCAACATTATGTGTAAAAGTAACATTATAAAACCGGTCAACTGTGCTGAAACTGTTATTTTATTCTGTGTATTTTTCTTTAGAGTCACACTGCAGAGGAACAGCACGCAGGTGTGTCTAAGTCCAGCGAGGACGCAGGGCAGGAGACTGATTAAGTGCTGGCACAGGTGAGAGATTGTAATCCTGATACTTTGAAGTACAGCATGTCCAAACTTCACTCAACACCTACAAATATTATTCGTTTTTTTTTTTTTAATTAACATTACCTTTCTGCTCTCAAAAGGAACGGCAAAGACAGCAAGAAATGTTTAAGCAGACAAAAACAGCGCGGAAGACAAAGAAGAAGAAAGCAAAGCAAATCCATAAAGCGCGTCTCTTAAATTAAATAGTAAGCGCGTGGAGGCAGAGAGGACGATCCTGAGATGAGAGAATACTCTGAGACGCCTGTGCAATGCATTATGGGATTGGTGTACTTACATATGCACTAAATGAGCCGAGGAGAAAAGGCTCTATTCAGAGATGTGCACATGTATATGGAGGCAAAGGGCCAGTATCTAATGAAGGCATGTTATAACAGGAAGAGAATCAGGTGAAGGCATGATATACAAGTGACTGGCAGAGCCCTGCTGTGCAGGTCTTACATACTAGACAGTTTTAACATACAGTGCCCTCCATAAGTATGGAGTATACATATACGCAAAGGAAGAATTGCTTAGTTTGCTGTGAAGTCAACAAATCAACAATTATGATTAAAAATTGAATATGAGGCAAAATTACAGAATGTCACATTTTGGTATTTGGCTGCTTTAACACATAAATGTTTTATCAATTTAGAAGAACAGCAGAGTTTCATCCCTCAACTAATGTCGAAGTATTGGGACAACTGGCTCACAATTGTGTTTCTAAACGATCAGCTGTGTCCTGTTGCATTATTTGTCCACACATTAAAAGCAGAGAATGTGTAGCATCAGTTCTGTCCATTGCTTCTGCAGTCTGAGTCTTCGGTGAGAACACACATGAGCCAAGATGAAGACGAAGGAGACTCTGACAGACAAAATGTCAAAAAATGTGACATTCTGTACATTTGCCTCGTGTTTATCTTTTAATCCTAAAAGATTTGTTGACTCCACAGTAAACAGAGCCATTTGTACTTTACTGTCCCAATATTTACGGAGGAAACTGTATTGGTGTGTATTATATACAATTCCACGTATTATATGTGATTCCATGAAGAAAATATATTGTGTACGGTTTATTATAATGTAATAAAAATGAACAAACATGAACATGTTTCTGTTTTTTATTGTTTTCTGTTGTTCACAGAAAAAAGACGTAATGCTGTTATTTGCATACAAACCCGTTTACAACTGGATATCAAACGGGATATCAAAAATATCTAGATCATCTAAATTAATCAATACATAATACAAAAGTATTATGTCAAATGTCAGGGTTCCAAGGCTGAAAATATCAGGGAATTTTCAGGCTTGGAAAAATACTGGAAACCTCTACAGTGGATATGTTTTAGTTCAATTATTTTTAACTGCAATATTATTCAGCTAGAAATTGTTCTTTGTGCTATAAAATATTTTTCAATATTCAAGAAACCACAAACAAATGTAATTCGTTGATAAAGAATGTGTGAGAACTATGATCCTATCATTCTTAACAGGAATTGTAACTGCTGCCATACCTTTCTAAACCGCAAAATACTGACAGAACAATAGCTTCAACATGGGAAAAAACCACCTTGGCTAGGTGAATAAACAGGTATTGAGAAATCACTCAAGACTCAGAGCTTTATGGGAAATCATGTGACTATGATCCTGCTTAATATGGTAAAGCAGGAAATGGAGAAAGGAGGGAAGAGAAGGAGAAAACCAGGACAACTTCAAGCACACTCCAGTGCAAACGCACTTAAGACAGAAGTTCTTGCAAGCAACACAACTTCATAAAATGGCTATCAAGACTCTGCAAGCAGGTGTCGGCCTGCTGCTGTTCTCAGCCTGCTTTAACATCATTACCGGTACAGTAGTGTTTAAAGACGTCATTTCCCAGTAAGGTTAACAGATTTCAGATAACGCATATAGAGGTGATGTGGGACAATAACCTCTTTCTGGATTTGTCTTCAGATATCAGAACTGCTGCTTTATCCATTCGAGAAAAATGCCAGTGTGTTGAGGAGACTGACTTTGTGCAATGGAGGAAAATCACAGACTACACAATAATACAGAAAGATCCTCTGTGCAACAAGATTCAAATCATGTGAGTAAAACAACACTGCAAACAGAGACCTATGCTCAACTACTAAGTTTATTTTTAAATGCATTTCAGTGCTTTATCTTTCCTTGGTTGCAAGATAAGACGTCCACAAAAAAAAAACATTTCAAATATCTAATTTCCAAGTAAGTTCAGTGCTTTACTAAAGCTTAATGATTAATGTGCAAGTACATCCCTTTTGGACATTTTGCAATGTGTACAATTGTTAACAATATGTAGAGATATATTACACAATATGTCTTGTTGGGGCACATCATAACTGTTATTGATTTCATGTTGGGAGGATGAATGATAGGACAATTATCTGGTTCCAGTTCTTTTTTATCTGGGCATGAGTGGGCATGATCTGTCGCTGTCCTGTGTTGTCTTATAAAACGTTTTCTGATTTGCACATATCTGAAAACATGCCAATGTCTTCCGCAGACTCCAGCTGTCAAATAAACAATCTTGTCTGAATCCAGATTCCGAGCCGGGACGGAGATTACAAAAATGCTGGAAAAAGTAGGTGAACGACTGAATCATTAAAGAGAAACACTGCCACCGTGTGGCCAAGAAAAATGCTACAACGAAAACTCATTCTAAAAATTCACCGCTTCCCTCCTCTGTACACCAGGGTTGTGTGCACTTTAGAATTGAACTGAATATGCCTTTTACATTTCTGTTGTTATACAAATGTTGACTTGACAATGTCTTGTTTTAAAGCTTTAAAAAACTGTTCTCCAGTACTTTTTAAATGATGTCACCATTATTGCTATGTAGCCGACCTATAGACAACCTCTTTACTGCTTGCTCAGCTTTCTCTCCTGTAACTAAAAACCCTTTACTTTATGTTTGTCCAGGATTAAATTCAACACACAGAAGAAGAAGGTCTGTTTGCAAAGCCGGAAGAAAAATGGATCAAAAAGGCCAAAGAAAAATTAATTCAACGATTCTTGCCGTTCCAGTGTATAGTCTATTTACTTTACTTTGTTATTGACTTTATAACGACATATTATATATGTGGATGGCACTTGTATATATTTAACCGATAATATTTGTGTTTGTACAGATTTTGTAAAATAAAAATTTACAAAAGCTTAAGTTTTTGCATAGCCTTTTATGTATTGGATGTCGTGGGTGTATCATTATACCGGAAATTACAATAAACAAATAGCTTAGACACAATTTATCTCTCTTGCCACCCTCTCTGTTTTTTTGTATATATGGGTGATCCATCTTGCAGTGTGACAGGCCAAACAAAGTAATCAGCTAAAAGCCAAAGATCCTCCTATTAAACAGAGGGAAATCATTTGCATATTCCATGAGCTGACGCATGACCATTCTCATGAATTATTAATTTCTGTCTACGTGAAAAACCAAAGATCCTCCAATTTGGAAGAGAAGAATTATTTAAATATTACATGAGATGACCCCACCTCTGTCTATGACCATTATCATGAATTATTAATTCTGTCTATGCGGTCTTCTCACAAGAAAAAGCCTTAACGTGCGAAAATCTTCTGCGTCGGCCATAAAGAATTAATACCGCATTAGACAGATTTACAAACGAGAGGTCCAGTTTAGAGATGCCCTCCATTCACCTTAACCACTTACTCTGACCTCCCTGCATGCCCACTGAACCAGCTGTGACTGTCAGCTGCAGGAATAGATCAAGCAAAACACTCACCATAATAAATAACGGAGCTGTGCTGAGAGCCCTTAACCGCATGCTTACCTCATGTATTACTATTTAGCAGAAGTTATGAATTTAAAGCACAGCGGTAAAAAAAAGTTTCGCAAAGGTTTATTGCTGACTGTCTTCCATCACGACAGGCAAACATGCACATAGCAAACAAAACAGCACGATTTTGTCACAGATTTGTTGCAGATCGAGTCTATAATCAACAATGTAATCAACAGCTGACGTGTTTACACACGGTTTACTTGATTCAAGTTTGCTTGACAGTCGCGCAAAGACATCACACACAAGCCTAGAAACAGCTCCAAACGAAGCTCACGCAGAAACAAAATACCTGAACTATTGGCCAGGAGCTCACCTGCAGAACCATATTATCTAAGATTACACCACAAATAAAACTACGATGCTACAATTTCCAACAATATCGTACGTTCATTACTACAGTTTAAGATCTGTCCATTTACCTGCATGATGTTCTCCTTACCATCTCATGTAACGTCTTTGCTTTGTAAAAGCGCTCGCCCAGTTGTTCTGTAAGGCGTCTCATCTTCCGCTCTCCCACTTTCACTCAGCCGGTTCCTCGGGGAACAGACGGGCGTGTCGCCCAATCCTTCCTTCAGATTATCACAAGAGCCAATCAGAACAGCCGGTGGGCGGTAGTCTCCTCTGGTTGCCCAGGGAAACGCTGGTACCCTGTTCACACCGTGATGATTATCTTGTTGAGTCTGAAGATAACCACGAGTCATTTAATCTGCAAACGAAAGACTGCATTTGGCATACATGTGATATTATAACTTCATTTAGGATGTGGGATTGAATCGAAAACACTTTTTACACTTTCTTTAAAACTGTAAAGTAAATTTTTAATGTTAATGCTCATAAATGCAACGATGCTACTATACTTGTTGGACTGAGCCTTGTGTTTGACTACTGGGAAAACAACGTCCTGTTTTTAGCTCGGTCTGAGAATATCATATAGAAAAACATGACACTGACATGCCTATAATTAAATTTTCTCCCCAGTGAGAAGCGACGTTTTATTTGAAGAGATATTATTTCAACAGAACTACCAAATAAGGAAACTTATTCACGAATTTACAAACAAAGCAGATACCCAGCTAACAGCACCTGTTCTTTCAGAGTTATCAAAAACGCCGTTGCTGTAACGTTTCTACAACATTTTTAAAGTTATACATCACACCATAATGTTATTTTTAAGTTGTTAGCGGACTTTTTACGTTACAGAATAAAAAATGCTTAAACAACGTTCTAATAACCAAGCAGTAACGTCAACTCAATGTCTAAAAATGGACACTTTGAACGTCCCTAGAACATGAAAAATAACATTTAAATGTTTTTTATTAGTTAATAAAAACGTTCTTACAACCTAATTGCTAGCTGGGTGTTACAGACACACAGCAAATCTGTTAATATGCTATTAGTTTTTTGTACTAGCATTTACTAGATTTAAGATATCGAGTCTGTAATTCTTTAGTGGTAGACACCATAATTTCATGACCTATTGCCGGAGACCGATTTTCTTGCTCTAGTTCTTTCAGATAGTCCCATTTGTGCTCTGTGATGATCAATTAACACATGCCAGTAAAACACTACGACACATTTGCTTGATTAACATTAAATGGCAGATTTTCGGTGCAAAGAATCTATTGTGATACAATATTGTTCTATCAAGAAAAAAACATGTACGTTGTGAATGTACATCATATGTTATTCTAGTATTCAGGATGTTGACATCACCCATGCAGAAACAACGCCTGGGGGATTCCATCAGAATTTTGACTGAAAGCTCTCTAGTCTGGGTCAGAATGACAAATGGTGCCTGCTAAATGCATTGATGTACACAAGACTGAATACTAGAGATCCAGACTGATATAGACCACAGACTGGAAAGTTTAAATGTTGTTTTTAAGTGCTTATGAAAGAGTAATCTTTAAGATTGAAAGCATGTATTCATTTTTTCATTAACTTACAGCACATCTAAGATATACATTTGATCAGTATGTATGTTCATATGTGTGAAAGTTCCATGTTGATGGACAACTAAAGGCAACAAACCTATTTTTTGAAAAAAAAAAAAACAATTTGTAAACATTTAAACTAAACAAGTAAAGCCAAAAAGGTGATTAAAAATGATTTAAAGAAAGGAACCAAAAATGTACACATTCAATTAGACATGCATACGCATATTAGGTTAAACCTTTTTGTTTTAAATTATACATTTAGGCTTAAAATCTTAAAAACATAATAACAATCTGGCAGAATTTACGGGAGGAACATTACCAGCAGAGCATCAATGAAATTGAGCAACTGAGGAAACTCTGTTTGAAATACAAACACAGTAATTATTATATTGCAGTGGTTTGAAAACATCTAATTTATTTGTAGTTTAAAGGAATCCGAATCCAGACAGTAAGACAGAAACATTCTTTATTAATTTGTTCCAGCTCATGATTTTCCTCATGAGTAAAATAATAGTCAGTAAAAAGCAGATACTGTACATAATCATAAATTTCCAGTCACTTTATTACATTCTCATGTTCATGCATGTGAACAGCCACTTAATGTCCATGAAAATATTTCCCTGTTGTTCATGCAGAACTTTCGGTTTGGCTGTTAGCCCAGACAGATCAGATAATCTGGGACAAGAGGCCAGCTCGCTTCCATCTGTGTGTGTAATTCCCCAGGGAAGCTACTGTATTGCCAACAACAGTTAGAAATTCAACAACCATATTTCCATTGAAGACTCTGTGGTTTGATTTGTTTAACAAGCTGAAAATTATTCAATTAAATTACCTGAGGATGTCACCAAACGCATGTACTTCAA
>JAZGTI010014293.1:0-14203 GCA_036877585.1 Botia kubotai
CTCTTCAGGTCATTAATCTCCAGCTCCAGATCCTCTAACAGTTTTTCAGCTTGACTCACTGCAGCCTTCTCCTGATCTCTGATCAGCTGTGTGACCTCAGAGCGACTTCTCTCAATGGAGCGGATCAGCTCAGTAAAGGTGCTCTCGCAGTCCTCCACAGCTGTCTGTGCAGAGCACTGTAAGAACACACATTACAGTTAAGCTCTCCAGCACAGGGTTCCAGGCACGGACTGACTGAAGACCGTTTACCCTACAAACTTACCTTGTAAGACTTCAGGTCATCTCTCAGCTTCTGAAGATCACTCTCTTTCTGCTGGATGTTCTGCTGGACGTCTCTCTGTGTTTTTTCCAGCTGTTTCTGTTGAACAATGAACTGTCCTGAAATATGTTCTTCAATGGATTGTTTTGCACTTTGCTTTTTTTTTACAGTATGTAAAAATAAAAACGCAGCTTTTATACTTTTTTTTAACAGAACGTAACATGAAATAATGAAAGCGTAACTTTATAACATAAAAACGTAACAGCCAATAGTAATTTAATGTTTTAGTACCTGTTTCTCTGACCTCTCTGCGGCAGCTGTTACAGTGTCGTGGTTTTTGTGTCCATCAATTGTACAAAGGTAACAAATAACTGTCTGGTCAGTACGACAGTAGATCTCTAGCTGTTTAGCATGTTGTTGACAGATTATCTCCTGGAGTGAGCCAGTGGCATCAATAACTTTGTGCGGTTTCCCCGAGCGAAATTCTTCATGACGTTCAAAGTGAGTTTGGCAGTAAGATTCCTGACACACCAGACAAGACTTGACCGCTTTCTGTTTGGTTTCAGAGCAGATGTCACACTCCACATCTCCAGCTCCAGTGTAGCAGTGAGTAGGAACAGCAGCCTGGAGTTGCATCTTATTCAGTTTCTCCATCATTTCAACCAATATGGTGTTTTTACCTAGAACAGGTCTTGTAGCGAAGGCCTGTCTGCACTGGGGGCAGCTGTAGACTCCTGTCCTTTCTTCTTGATCCCAGCAGGCCGCAATACAGCTCATGCAGTAACTGTGTCCACAGGGAATGGTCACAGGATCTTTCAGTAGTTCCAGACACACTGAACAGGTGAACTGGTTAGCTAAAATACTGGATTCTGCCATTTTAGATACACAGAGGCCTATACAACAGCTTAAAGCGCGAGTTTGTGCGACTTCAGATAACGAAGTGGTTTCAGTTTCCTGGAAAGTGAAACTGTGAGAGTGCAGCCCTCCGGACAGCCGCTAGAGGCGCTCGAACGCGGATATCTTCAGCCTGCGCATGCGCCGAATCTGCAAACCTGCGATCTTAATATTGTGAGAAATATTTGCAGTACACATATACACGCATATCAAAGTATTTTACAGACTTAGTAATAGTGTTTAACGTAATTCAGTGATGTAAGGTTTTAGTTTGGCTTGTCAGGTGAGGAAAGTTAGCTGCTGGATGATAATTACATCAAATCTCTATAGATGACCATTTAAATACAGTTGTGAATCGTAATGTCAGTCTGAATCATTCGGACATGGACAGCCGGCCAGAATTATGTGTAAACGCCTTATAAAACGGTAACTCGATAATATTGTAATGTATAGATAACAAAGAATGCTTAACAAGGAGAATATTTACAATCCATCGAAATCGGAAATGCACATCCTGCTGTGACGCCTGCTTATGTTGGAAGCGACAGGTAAAATTGTTTCCCAACCTGCAGTGTATGAAAAACATTAAAGTAGTAAATATTTGGGACACAGACTTTGTAAATACCATAATACCGATGCCGTCATCGCTACGGAAGACTACGCGTGCAATTTAAAGTGTCATGTTAAATGCATGAGGCCAAATTCACTGAATGTAAGAGATGCAGTTTATAGAAACCAAACCGGCTTATTGATAAGGTGATCAAATAAATATGTTTAGGTTACAGTAGTGAAACTCACCTGTAGTTACTTTATCGATATAAACGCGACACAGTCAATAAAATAATACTGATTAAGGAAAAAACTGGCAGCAGTACAAAAGATTAGCTTCGAAAAATGAATTCAAAAATGTTTAATAAGGTACAACATCCAAAACAGCACAACACGGTGTATGACAATATAAATACAAAATTCTTTTAATAATGCATTAAACTTATTATTGTTATGTTCAGACCATAAGCCACATGTGAGATTAAATGGTCATGCAGTTACTAGTAAATAAGTGTTTAATACATTGTTAATGTATTTGCTATTTTTTAATGTGTAAAAGGAATTCTTATTTAATCCTTTCATTTTGAGTTTTACTCACTGCTCAGTCACTTTCTCAGACATTCATATTTGTTGTCTAATTCCCTCAAACGTCTTGCTAGTCTAGTCTAAAGTCTAGTCTCAGTTTACAGACTGGTGCTTAATAGGGTAATCCGTGGCCTACAGTCCTGCACATGGTGACTGACCACAGAACTCACGACAGATCGATGTGCTTTCTGTCCCTTCCCTCGTGCGTGTGTGACATCACTTCCTGTTCTACTATCTGACACCTCTTGACACGTGCCTTCTTCATTTAATGTTTGGTTCTTATGAATTTCACCGTTAGCTGTGTGATTAAGGGAGCGAGATTCATCTTTTTCGGTGAGGTTTGGTGACTGGGTTTTAAGTGTGTGATTGTGTTGTGTGTTGTGATCTCGTGAACTGGGCATGGAGGACTGGATTTCCTTATAGATACACTGTTCTGATTTTGATTGGTCAGTGGTGCACTTCGATTGACTGTCAGATGTTGTGATTGGTTGATTGTTTTGAGTGTCTAGCAGTTGATTGGGTATTTCTCTGTGGTCAGTGGAGTGTTTTCCATTATTGTGGTTGAGCTTTGCCAATGAGAGTGTTGTTTTTGCTATATTTTGTTCATAAACACTGGCTGGGTGTAAAGGTCCAACCAAATGACCTGGTTCAGAAGTTATGATGTTTTCAGCATCGTGGCTGGCAAGTGTTTGATTGTTTGTTCTGTCTGATGGGTGATTTTCCAGTGGCAGGAGAGATGCTTGAGGATTTGGATTCTGACGGTAGACCGGGACGACCTCACACCATCGTTTGTTTGACCGGAAACACTCTGATTTCAGATTAGTGGCGACAGACAACTTTTGTCCGTCAGAACTTCTGTTCTTTTTTTGAGGTTTGTGCGTTTGATTATTCCCTTGATGCCCCTTAAATACAGTAAGAGTTGATACGTGATTAATAGAATGGCTTTCTATGACAATGATGTCATTGCAAGAAGATTGCTGTGATGTCATATCCTCCAGTTTGGTGTGTGCTTTTGAGTCATCGCACTGAAGTGTGATTGGACACTGAACCGTCTCTCTACTGTTGCGTCGCGTTTTGTAGCTATCGGTGTCGTTGCTCAAGTGAACAGCGGAATCTGAAAAGTAATAAATAATAAAACAGTTAACAGAAGAGATGATTACTGAGCTAACAATTTTAAGTTGTAAGAACATTTCCTTAACGTTTCCATTACTGGGTTTTAATAATGTTATTCAAACATTTTTTTAATTCTGTAACTTTTTAAAACGTCCCGCTAACTTTAGCGCAACGTTTTGATATATGATTTAATGTTAATAAAGTTCTACTAATAGTGCAAGAACGTTTTTTTGAAATTTTCAAGAGAACATTTAGAGAATGGTAGCCAACGTTCTGAGAACATTCCTTGTTAGCTGGGTAGTCTTTCGCTCTGTTGAAAGACTGACAGACTGTCGTTACAGGTACCTGATGTGTGTTTCTTCAGATCTGTCTCTTTCTCATTGGCTGTAATAAGTCCCAAGTGATGAATGTCGTCTGTGAAGTGTTCTCTGGCAGCACTGAAAGAAAGAGAAACATATGAAGGGACGAGAAAGAGACAAGAATGTTTTTCTAGAGCATTCTAGTTTTCTGTAGGAACTGAATGTGTATAGACATTTACATTTATGCATTTGGCAGACGCTTTTGTCCAAAGCAACTTACATTGCATTATACTGTACATTATTTCTGAGTATGTGCAATCCCTGGGATCGAACCCATGACCTTGGCGGGCTCTTACCGCTATAGGAAAGTGGTATAGACCACTTTTTATGGTGTTTTTGTCATTTTTGGAGCTTAACAGCCTCATTTAGTTTTTACTGAGAAAACAGTAAATATCTGTAAATACTGTAAATATCATGATAATATCTCCTTTTGTGTACCATGGATGAGTCAAATAGGTTTGTGTGTTCCTGTGGCACAGTTGGCAGAGAATTGCCTTAGCAACGACAGGATCGTGGGTTGAGTTTCCAGGTAACACATGCACTAACAAAATGTGTAACTTAAATGCACTGTAAGATGTTTCGGATAAAAGCGTCTGCCAAATGCATATATGTTTAAGAGTGTGTAAATATTTCCTTTAAATGAAACGGCAAACCAAAAATTAAATTAATCGTATATAGTCTTAAGCCGAAGAATTCAAGCAGCTCACACAAAGACATACACACACATCCCATAATGCACATACACGGGCAAGACAAATAACAAATAATATGTATAAATGTGCGGTTATTGTATTCATTTTGTTGCTATCAGGTGAATTGTTCATGTAAAATTACATACCTCAGATGTCCGTCTTCTCTGAATTTAGCTTACCGTTTGTGAGAGGTCATGGCAAGGTCAGAGTCAACCTCACTGTTTGCAAGGTACGAAGCTGCAGGTTCGAGCTGTAACATGCATCCATGCATTCATGCACACATGCACACAAACATCTTATTTATAATGTTGCAGCTGGAAACAGAGTGACCAACTCAACTGAACTGCATTTTCCAGAGGCTGCGAGTCAGTATTTGTGCGGTTATGTTGTTTAGCTCCAGCACCCCCTGCTGGTGGATGCAATAACTACACAAATTATACAGGCAACACGATTCTTTCACTATTAACAGTCAATTAAAAGTAGCAATGTAATCTGATTAAACACTAAGCACTCATTAATCTGTTTTAACTGCTTGTTTTATGGCGTCTCAGTCAATTTTAAGTTCCAATAACATTAGAAACATAACAGAAAACGTTTGTTTAGATGTTGTATTAACGTTAATGCCATATTATCTCAAATTGTTTTGATAACTTTAAGGAAACTTTCCCTGTTAGCCAGAACACCACTCACTTTTACATTCAAATGAAAGCTTTTGAGTAAACTCTACTGTACTATACTGTACCTCCTGCTGGTGGTGTATCCAGCCCTTTCCATCAGCGCTTGCAGAAAATTCCTTCTGTTTGGACTCTTTGGTCCTGCTGTTTGTTCGATTCAGTGTCTTCGGCTCTTCTGAGAGATCCGCCCAATGACAGTGTCTGCTCTTATCGGCCGTCTCGTGTAACATTCTGCTGGCTTTCTTTGGATCATTCTTTGTTCCGTTCTTCAGACCTGATGGCTGGGGGATTTGTTCAGATGAGGGACCCTCTATGAAAATGCGCTCGGCGATAAGTGAGGTGGGGAGGGTTGAGGTCACGACGCGTGTGAGTCGCAGGGGTTCGCGAGGAGCATCGATGGCCGTGTGAAGCTTTACATCTTGTTCAGCGTTGCTCCTGCCCTCACTGGCTGAGGTATCTTGAGGGCATCTCCTGTAACTCCTGTGAATGTTCATGAGGTCCAGCTGCTCCAGTTGAGTCACACAGTGCTGTGATACGACCTTCACAAAAAAGCAGTCAAACTTCAAAGCCTGTTTACAGCTTTTGCAAAGACAATGGCATGTTTAATAATAAAATAATACTGTAGTAAATAACTGTTATGATGTAATATTTTATATAGTTACTGCATAGTTTTGTTCTGTACTTTCTTGTAGATCAACGTGTATGCTTTTTTTATTTGTGTGTGTTTGTGCATTTTGTATTTAAGTAAAGCAAAATAATCCTCAGAATGTAAACCTTGACAATCAGGGCCGGTAACTGAAAGGTTCCAGGTTCGAACCTTGCAAAGCACAATCCATGAATCATCACGACTTGACCTTGAACGAGATACTTATGAGACTTGTAGGGATAATGTGGCATACTGGTTAATGCCCAGGGCTGGTAATGGTTTACTAGTCTACTACACCATTGTGTAAGAGATGCATCCAAAAGACAAACTCCGTTATTTAAAGACGATGGATTATTGTTTATGTTAGTGTTCTCTATGGTGAGAACATGTTGTGTTCTGCCGTGTTTGATTACCGTGTCATGATCTCGTAACGCTCCTTCAAAACAGGAAACAGTTTTTGGCTGAGCAACTGGAGAATAAAAGAGAGAAAACGACTAACATATACACACATGTTAAAAACACACACATTCATTCAGTTGAACACACACTCACCTCCCTGCGTCTGTAGACCCAGTAGAGTCATAAAACGGTTCTTGTTCACTCGCAAACCACACAAAATATCCTCCATCATCCAGAGCTGCCGCTGGGCCTGAATCTGCTCCTGTCACAGGAATACAGATTCAACACGATCCTTCTCTTAGCACGTGAGAGTGTGTGAGTGTGCGTGTGTGTTACCTGTGGCGTTCCGAAATGTAGAATGTGTTGAAGATGAGAATGAAACACAGAGAGCTCGCTTTCCATTCGCTCATAATCACTCCACACTCTGTCTATCTCCTGTGAAACAGAGAACACCAATTTAAATCACGCATCGTAGGTGATGTACAGTACATAATGTTTAACAAGCAATGTTAGTATTCCAAAATACGTTACTGTACCAATGACACATCACATATTCTGGCTCTGAGTGTAACCAGTCCCTCCTGAAGCAAAGCCTTCTGGGATACTTCCTGTTCGGCAGGAAGTACATCCTCCATCTCAAGCCACCTCATTTCTAACGCATACTCGATGCTTTTCTAATAAACAAAAGCAAAAGAGATGGAATAAATAGTAAGCAGGGATGTGTCTCGATGCATTTTGTAAATCTGTACTTTTGTTTGACCCTTTGTAAGACTGACTTTATCTGCTTGTAGCTGAGCCAGCTGCATTGAGAGTGACTGTAGTTGTTTATCACAGCCGCACAAACGGGTGAGCACCACCTGAGAGAGACAGAGACAGAGAGAGAGAGAGAGAGAGTTTGACATAAGCTCCAGTGTGCGATACACACTTGCACAATCTGTGCAAACTATTTGGGTTACAAATGAACAAAAAGCTGTTAATGAGTACGTAACGGATCAGTGTTTAAAATAGTTGCGTTACATTACAATGGTAAGTTTATTATTATTATTATTAATATTAGGATTTATAATTTGAGCTTTTGGGTCCAAATGAGCTGTCAGGTCTGTTTGGCTTTATTTGACTTTAATATACATCATAAAAAGTTCATAAAGTAAACTGCAATTTTACATTTTAAACAAAGATGGCAGTAGAGAGGCGACAGTTACGGATGGCAGCTTTAAATTCTTACACAATGTCACACACACATATTCCTGGTAAACTTACATCTGTGTCATTTTCCAGGTCTCTGATTGGCTGTAGTTCGCTCTCTATGAGAACGTCTGATTTCCCTGTCTGGTAACAGAGAATCAGAATCAAATGACATGCCAGTAGTTGAAATGGATAAATAATCTGTGTATACTGTATATACTGTAGATGTGATGTTTAGAAGATGTTTAGTCTGGATTTGAAAAGATATGAGAAGATAATGTAACGCAATGTGAATGATGAGGGTCGAATTTGTAGGAAATTAAATTTGTAGGAGTTTGTTTAGTTTGTTTAGTTTTGTTTAGGAATTTTGTTTATTCCTGATTTGCTTGAAATATGCTGTCTGTTGTACACAGTTGGGCCAGATATAAAAAAAAACATGTTATCAGATACAGTGAGTATCAGAGATTGTTTTTACCTTACACAGCGTCATGTGTTCAGCTGTGGGGTAGTTCGAGCAGTAACACACTGCACATGGAAAACTCTGGAACTCATAGAGACGGCTGAAGTAAGTATTCACAACAGGGTTTTTAATACGTTTGAACACATTTTTAAACAAACTTCTTGACTCACATTGTCGGCCAGGTGTCTTCTCTCCGACACATCGGTGTAGGGGCAGGGTGAAAGAGGCGCTCCGGAGCAGTTTTCCTGAATCCAGCCATCTCTTCCGATATTACCATGACACAGCCACCCATACTGATCTCTGGGAAACGGAGGTAGTGTTGATTTCGGAAGCAGGAAGGAAAGAGGCTCTTCCTCTGCTTTTCCCAAACCCTGAGACTGCTGGACAACTTCAGGATCACTGACGTGATAAAAACACATGAATGAAATATTTAATATTTATATTTATCTTTTCTCTGGCTCAACATATTTGTATGACAACGGAATATTTCAGATATTTGTTTGTAAGTTATTTATATATACAGTGTTTTAGGATTCAATAGCAAAATGGCGGTTTAAAGTGAAGAAATAAACGGTGCTTCATGTTCTCTGATGATTTACCAGGGACTGATCCCATGTCTTCCTCTCAGCTCTGGTGTTTTCATTTTCATGTCTGTCATTGGTGGATCCTGCAGAGCTGGCTCTGTCTGCACCCGGCTGAGCCTGGCTGACATCCGGCCGGTTCTCTCGGGAAATGTGGGGGTCTGCTGGAGCTCCATCATTTCGGTGTCGTCCCTCATCAGAGTGAAGTCATGAAAACTGGTACTGCGTCTGGAACATTCAAAATATTCAAAAAGACGAAACAAACTCAAAGCATTTCAGCTGTGCTGAACTACTGAGGCTGTTCAGAACTGTTTAGATACTCCTGTTTAGTATACTAAGGTAGAAATATTAATTATTATTATTATATTATTATTACGTTTTTGTGCATGTTTTTTGAAAGCGTGAAAATGGCTTTTGATAGAGCAGTTAAAAGAAGTCAATTTATGTCCATTCTTTTGCATTATGGCATTAATCTGTACACATAAAAAGATGTTGTAGTCATTACAAATTTGTTTAGTCACAAATTTGTAGCCAGCCAGTAGCTTAAGCTCACCTGTTGATTATGTCATCAGATTCCATGCTTGCTGATTGGCTGAGAGCCCTGACCCATCCCAGCATATCCTCTTGAGTTTCAGCACTCAGTATATATGGGCGCATCCCCTGGTGAACAATCTGCGCACACACGATTATATTACATTTATAATTTATGATTCATAATGATGATTTACAGTTATTTATAATCATTAAAATCATTCATTGTCATTTGAATTGTCGGGTCTGATTTCCTGGGGAAAGTCAGTTTGGCTTCATCTGACTACCACATATGTAATGAAAAGTATGTAAAGTAACATGCAATTTCATGTTTCAAACAGAGATGGCGCTAGAGAGACGAATGTTACAGTTTGCAGCTTTAAGGAACCGCAGAAAAAGCCCAGAAGATTCTCACCTTGAAGGCGTATTTGCGGTTTCTGCACTCTCGAGGGGAGCAGTACAGAATCCTGTAGCTTGGAAGCAGGATACTTCCCAAAACAGATTCCTCTCTGCTGTCTAAACATTAGAGACACATAAAGAGGATAAATACTGAAGAGTGATGGGTTGTGGGGGAAGTATTCAAATGACAAACTCAAGTACATTTAAGTACACTGGAAAAATGTGCGTGGTGTTCTTGCTAAAATGATTTGCCTCAAATGATTCGCTGTGTTTCTCAAACCAGTGCTTAAATGTTTGGGACAGTATTTAGAGTGAGGCTAGCCATAAATTCTGGTTGGTTGCTAGGGTGTTCTGAGTGGTTGCCAGGTCATTTCTAATTGGCCTTAGTGGTTTTTAGCTTGTTACTATGAGGTTTCTAGGGTGTTCTGGGTTTGTTGCTAGGGTGTTCTGGGTTGTTGCTAGGGTGTTGCTAGAGTATTCTAGGTAGTTGCCAGGGCATGCTATATGGTTGCTAAGGTGTTCTAAGTGGTTGTTACAGTAACATGCTACTATACAGTTGCTAGGGTGTTCTCTGCGGTTGTTCGGCGGTTGTTTACTTGCTGAAGTCAAAAGAACGTGCGATTTATTTTACCTTTATAATAATACAGGCAGTAATTGGAGAGAACAAACCATCTTCTCTTCCATAACTTCAAGCCAGTGCTGTCCTACAGATAGAGATAATGACAGTCATCATCACATTGATTACATTACATTTAGGTTTGTTCTGTTATGCTAAGGAATGTTATGCTACATTTAGGGTTGTTCTGTTATGCTAAGGAATGTTATGCTACATTTAGGTTTGTTCTGTTATGCTAAGGAATGTTATGCTACATTTAGGGTTGTTCTGTTATGCTAAGGAATGTTATGCTACATTTAGGGTTGTTCTGTTATGCTAAGGAATGTTATGCTACATTTAGGGTTGTACTGTTATGCTAAGGAATGTTATGCTACATTTAGGGTTGTTCTGTTATGCTAAGTTCTGTTAAGGAAATGTGTGGAAAGCATGTTTGTTTGTTTTTTACTCCCTTTTTTGAATGGGAGTGTTCCCACTAAGAGGTGTAAAATGCCTTAACTTAAAGTGTATCTTAATTAAAATGATGTCTTAATTTCTTTACTTGTCATTGAGTCTTCCACAGGAAAGACTGGAAAATGACAACATTCTCAGAAACAGCACTAAGACTAGCTGAGGAGCATGAATGGAGACCGTCAGTGAGGAACTCAAAATGTGCTCAAACATTTCTCAGTACATTCTTTCAAAATCAAATCACAGATCTATGCTATCCACATAAATTGTACAACAAGTTTATAATATGTGTTCCTGTAGCTCAGTTGGTAGAGCATTACGTTAGCAGCGCAAAGGTTGTGGATTCGATTCCCAGGGGAGCGCATGTACTGACCGTAAGTCGCTTTGGATAAAAGCATCTGCCAAATGCATAAATGTAAATGTAGTCCCTCTCAAACTTGATGGACAAGAGTGACCTTTGGGCTAATACATTTTGCGGTGACACTGCCCAAAACTGAAGTATAGAGACACGTTACCCTCTTGTAGAGCCATCCCCTGATCACCACGGGACAGTTAGGGTCCCTCTTTACCGCCTGGCACCTCTTTCCAAATGTCTGTACTTTATCATGACCCTGTAAGCATATAATCACACGGTGTGTCAGTGTGTATGAGTGTACATGAAGTATGTACTTGTGTGTTCATGGCTCACCTTGTCTCTAATCGACAGGATGGACACAGTGTCCACGCTGGACGATTGACTCACTCTGTCCTGATATTCCATCCTGAAGACAGAAGAAACGCATCAGATCGCAGCTAACCAACAATGCAGACGCTGGTAACCGAGTTTTAAACCGAGTGTATCAGATGTTTATGTTGTGTGAAAACACCATCGAATTGTACATTTAGGCTTAAAAATCTACAGGGTGGGTAAAAACTAACTAGGCCTTCAAATTTGGCTATAGAACTTGTAGTGTCACTGGAGTCATGATGACAACAGTGTGTAAATAGACGATAGTGAATAGGATTTCATATTTTCCACGGCGATAGTACAAGCATCGACCGTGTGTGGTTCTCAGAAATATCCCGAATGAATTCCTTCGGAAGACTGTGCGTTCCATCACCGGCCGTTTGAGGAAACTGGTTGATGCCACCCGTGCTTGCGTTGAAATTTAAAGATTTACTTTCACTTACATACATGTACAATTTGTTTCAATAACTTCGTATTAGAAATATGGACTTTATACCAATTTGTAATGCCTAGTTACTGTGTTACTGTACACTACAACACCTAGTTAAGTGTTGTAGTGTGTTAAGTTGAATGCAACATTGAACAGATATTATAGAAAGTGGCTTTAGAAGTCAATATGTTGTTTGTTTTATTGTTGTATCATTGAACATTATTTTATCTTTGGCCTCATAATCTGTTACAATCTATTGTGTAATGGAGTGTGTCAGCGTGTTCCAGGTAAAATTGGGGAAGTTTATACAGACAGTTCGCTCAGCTGTTGATCTTTTTATCACAACTCGCTGTGTTTTAGTGTCATGCTTTGTAAGCTGCAGGTTTACCGCAGGGCCCCACAGTACCGGTTTGTCTCTCCTCAAGTCAGAAGTTCGGAACTTCACTTCCCTTTATTTTCATCAAAATATTTTGTAATACGGTTGCAACGCTATTAAATGAAGTGTCAAAGGAAAATAATATTTTATTATACGTTTAGATTCATGTACAAAACAAATTTACAATAAATTTCTTATCTGTAAAGGTGAACTCTTGGTTAAGTAATGTTTTTTCCCCAACTACTTCACATCTTTACACATAAATAAACGCAAAAAAATCATAAAATGATCTCTAAAGGACTTTAAACATCAAAAGTCATGGTGTGTACACGCTAACAACTGTAGGTCTTTGTCCTTCATTTAAATTTTTAAAAACCTTTATGATCGACTAGCTTGGGTGTTTGCAACATCTTTGTCGCTGTAAACTGCCACTGTATGCCAGAACTGTACGGCAACACTGTACATCAGAACTGTACTCCAGTACTGTATGCCAGAACTGTAAACCAGAACTCTGCGAGCACTGTATGCCAAACTGTAAACTACACCTGTACGGCAGCACCGTACACCAGAACTGTATGCAGAACTGTACACCAAAACTGTAAACCAGAACTGTATGGCAGTACAGTACACCACGACTGTAAATCAGCACTGTATGCCAGCTTTTTAAGTCAGAACTGTACACCAGAACTGTAAACCAGAACTGTAAACATGCACTGTATGCCTGCATTGTGTTATTGTTTTTAAAGCCCAGTCCATTTTCTTTCTCATGTTAATTTTTTTCACATTAATTTTTGATCAGAATAGCAGCTGTGTTGTCCAGATGTCCAGATATAGGATAAGCTCCATTCTCATGCAAAGAACACAGTAATCAGATGTCACACGTACAGTTGGAGTTTTAGTTCAGAAGTGGTTACATGCACAACATGCACAAACTTTAAATACTGACCAAACACAAGACGTTCAGCTAGTGAAAAGCTCCAGATAGTGTAGGTTTCATTACACACTTCACACTGCAGATGTCTTGTACATTCTGCTGTGTCCTTATTCTATTCTAGGAACTGCCATCCCATAATGTAGAGTGACACATAACAGCTGGAGACTGGATGGGTTTGTGAACGAGAGACTAAAACTTCCAATAGTTACACTGACCGTTGTGTCTCTTTAAATATATTTAAAGAGAATTTCACCATTCTGGGTTTGTCTCAAATCTCCTAAATACTGACTTTCTGAAAATGGTTAAATACGTCACACTTTTTTATAAATGTTCACTTTTTCAGATAAAAATGATATTTTTAACCATAAATACATTTTTAAATATTTTATTTTTAATATAGTACTTTTTCTATAACAAAGAATCACCTTCAATAATTCTCATTACCATCATTTTAGAAACTCATGTGGACTCAGAAAGTCACGTGATTCCATAAAGAACATCTGTAGGTATCGTAAAAAGGTTAATGGTTCTTTTAAGAACCTTTGACTGAATGGTTCTTTGAGGAACCAACAATGGTTCTTCTGGCATCACGGTGAAAAACCTTTTAAGAACCTTTATTTTTAAGTGTACAGATATATAAAAATTTTGTTTGAAAACATATTTTAAATTTTCCTTAAGAAAGTCAAGTAAAAAGTTCTACTAATGGAAAAATCACCCACAGATGGACATCGAGTATTCAAGGTGTAGGCGTGTGTGCGTGTGTGCGTGTCTGTGAAATATCATTGCACAATGTCTGTAATGCAGCACACATACAAATGGAGCTTGTGCACAACAGAGCATGAACTGTTAGAGGCCTCATGAACAAAACAGTCAGTCTCTCATTAAGCAATGCTAGCTGAGATCTGGCCAGCATGAACACAGAAACCATTTCAGTCTGTGTGTGTGACAGATCAATAAAAGCATTTATGAAACGACACATTGTGCGTGCATCAGTATTGTATTATTGGTATGGAAGCAATCCGAGTTACCTTATGGATTCAGGAAAGGTTTGTTAGGATTAGATATGCACATATAAGCCATTCAGATGAAATATTATAAGTGTAAGGATGTCAATTTAAGTTATAACTCATGGAGTTGATATCTCATTACACATGCGTACATCTTACTAGACAAATCCCATACAATCATAAAGAACATACACGAACTATTACAGAGAGACAATTTCTTCATTATGTCAGCAAACAAAGAGCGTGTGAGCACTGAAACTGTCTAAAATACATCAGCCAAACAACTACAAACAGTAACTACTTCACTTAACCTGTAGAAGATTAAAATAGATTAAAAAAA